>PVHY01005314.1:0-84387 GCA_004024945.1 Uropsilus gracilis
TGAGAAACCTTTCTTTGGCCACCCACTTCTTTATGCCCTGTTTCAAAACTAGTCTCCGCCCGCTAACAGGAAAACACGCGTGACTCCCCAAGTCACACGCTGCAGAGGAGGGGAGGGATCCCGGCTTCAGAGGAAAACAGAGAGGCTTGCACTGACCATCTCCCCCACCCCTCTCCGTCTCTCTGAAGTTTCTATTTGACAGCTGGTGGGGGGGGTGGGGAGGTACGTAAACTCTGAATTCCCAAGACCCGCTCTCTGGCGTTTGTAAGCAGACGCGCCAGCTGCCAGCGCACGCCTTGTTCACTTGGATCTCAGATGCTGACGTGCAGGGCAGAACCTAAGAGAGCTGCCAGGCGTGGCCTGGGCTCTCACCCCGCATCCCTGGCTGCGAGGAGCCCTGGCAGTCACAGTGAGCGCTGGGTTCTCAAAGCAGAGTGCGACTGGAGGCTGGAGCGGCCTCTGGGGGGGACGCGAACACACGTCACGCAACCACAACACGGGGCCCGACAGCGGCAGGACGGAGCGCACCGCACCTGATCACGGAGGACTCCACGACACTCAGCTCGGCATCCGAGACCACGGTCTGGCGGGCCATGGCCTCCCGGGTGGCCAGCTGCTTCTTCCTCAGGCTCTTCAAGTTGTGAGACGGTGACCACTCCTGCAAAACAGACAGACACGCCGACCAGTCCCCGGTGTCCTTCTGTCCTTCCAGAAGAGGGGTGTCACCACCGCCCACACCACCTATCACGACACAGGGACCCACACTTTGTCCTCAGCTTTTCTCCACGTATGGAAAGGCCAAATGGATGCCTTTTAAGTAGAGTTTGAGGTGGAGCATTTTAATCATCCACCACTATCTCCTTCTGTCTCCAGCCTGTAATTAGACCTCCAGGTCAAAGAATTGTGGCAAACTTCCAAAAGGCCTAACCTTTGGCTGCTCTCTTCTACAAAATGAAAATACTCAATTCAGCGATGGTGTCTCCTTCTCTCCACTCCCCCTCAGGTAAACGGGCTGAGGTCCAATCGTGGCCGACGGAGTCCAAAGCTCCACCCCATACCCTGCTTTATCTACTGATCCTTTTACATTCCCACCTCTTCGACAGTACTGAATCTAGCCCTCTCTACGCACAGGCCCCTAACGTGCCGTGGTCTCGAGGGCACCTTCTGTCTGCGTCGCAGAAGCATTGCAAGGCGCTGCTTCTGACTTTGCTTGCTGGACACAACGTGGCCGCCAAGCTTCAGCCGGTCTGTCTGCTCAGCCAGGGCCACCCCGACGCCCCCAGACTCTCGCCCGGTGGACCCGCCGCCGTCCATGCCCTCGCTGGCGTTCCTCCGGCCAGGGGCTGGACAGGTGGACATGGAAAGCCTGGGCTAGTGCTGCCAGTCTGCTCCGCTGAGTGGCCTGCCCAGCCTACAGCCCTGCCAGCCCCTGCCGGCCTCTGCAGTCCACATCACCCACAGCTGATGTGACCGGCCTGCCACTTATCTTAGTCTAAAAGGTGCATCGTGGTGATTTCACTGGGAATAGCTCTAAAAACTGAGGAAGAGTCTTTTTCCCTGTGCTCTTGGGCTTTCTAGGTTTCTCTGCCAGTTATCAAGTGTTCAAGCGCTTTATTCATCTTCCTACTGGGTTCCTTTCCTGTCTTTCCCGAGCCCCTGGGAGACCAGTCTGGACTAGTCCGGCCCTTAGGGGCTCTAAACACTGTAACACTTAATGTTGGACGCTGCCTTCTGGGTTTGACACTTTGATTCACTGAACGGAAACATCAGTCTCCCTATAATCAAGTTCACTAACTCGTCAGGCTTTCGGGGTACGCATCTGACGCCCTCTCCAGTCCTTGGAACACAAAATACTCTTCTGTGTTGTTGATTCTATTAATGAAATTATTCTAGTCTTTCCTCCACAGTTAGATCTTTTTAATCCTTGGGGCTCACCTGAAATTACGGTATTAGGCAGAGAGTCAAGGCTCTCCCTAATGTGACAGTTGTTCTGACACTGCTGTCACTCCAGTGGTTCATAATGTGCTTCATCAGGTACGATGGGCCCCACCCCACCCTCATCACTTGTTTTCAAGGAGTGACCATTAGAGATCTACTCTGATCTTTACTCTTTCATAAATATTTATGTTCACCACATTCCTTGAAACATCTAACTGAAATTTTAATTGGAATTGTGCTAATATATTAACTTAGATCAGCCATGAAAAAAGCTTTCTGCATTTATTTAGAATGTCTTCTCTGAACATTTATTTTTTTAACCAAGAAGTTATATGGCAGTAATGATTTTTAAGTCAAATTAAAGGAAAATGTTCACATATACACTCACCTAATAAGCTGCTTAGCTCTTAAATCATGACTTACCAAAGCAGTTATTGCAGGAAAGTTTTTTGACATTTCTCTAAGAAGGGTACAAGTCCTAACATCCCATAACTCCAAGGGTTTATCTTTGAATACAATTGCCAAATACTGCCTAAAATAAAAAGTTATCATGTAAGCCCATTTCTGCAAGATATTCACCATAAAGAAACACAAGTAAAAAGCTCAGAAAATCTGAAAATTCAGATGACACATTTTAAACTTAAGTCATTCCAAAGACAAATAATAATTAGAAATTAGAAATAAACCACTTAAATAGCACCAAAGAAAAAAAATAAACAAATGATAAGACCTATATGATTAAAACTATAAATTATTACTGGAAGAAATTAAAGGAAAAATCTAAAAATAAGTGGAAAGATATTATGTTCATGAATTACAAAACCTGCTAAGATGGATTCAAGGCATACAATCAAAATCCTAAAAGCCTTTTTAGTGGAACTGGTAAGACAGTTCTATTATAATCACAAAGATGCTGAAAAAAACCGAAGCAATTTTGGAAACTCTTTTAGAAAGCATTACTCCCTTCTCTGTTCTTCTGGTTACCATTCAGTTTTCTATTTTTAGAAATTCTGCTTTACAGGTAGTTTCACTTGTAACATAAAACTAAAAGGCTCAGTGTAGCTAAGTAATAAAGAAAATGAGTACTTATACCCAATCAGTTCACGCTAAGGTGAAAATGCCTAAGAATTTCATCAGAAGACAGCATTACCTCAGCAGACGACGGGCATTTGCATTGGTTCAGTTTATAGCAGAACCAAATGAGGTTATTGGCTTTCCCAATCTAATAAAATGCTGAGATTTACAATGTTGAGAGTTACCTCACCTTGTCAGAAGTGGAGAATTCTGTGATCATAATACTTTCTTTAACAAGGTTACGTATCACTACTTGCTATCAGTAAGAAATTCTACATACATTCTGACATATTCTCACTTACTGAAAAAACAGATTCATTGTGATAATACCACAGTTCTTTTCAGGTTGACACTTACTTCAAGTGAGAGACTTTGATCATTTCGATGGGTGATTCATCATTGCCTCGTTCGCCACGAAAAGCAATACTCCTGCCTTGTGTTGCAAGTATTGAGAAAGTGAAAACAGCACAGAAATAATGTAAGAAACACAAAGCAAGTCTAACACAATGTGATCAGCACCATTATTCTTCCCCAAAAATGTATTCTCTCCAGTATTAGAGGAAAAGACCCATAACATGTTACTTATACTCAAACACTTTATTTTGTAAAATAGTTTCTTGAATTTCTTCTGCAGTTTCTTTCAAATCATTTAATTTTACAGACTTAGAAATATAAACTTCTAAAGTTTTCATGCATCTGTAAGACAACCATCTACTATAAAAGGGACTGTTTATAAATAGGCAACACTTTTGATGAATGACAAAGCATTTTAAATCTCTGAACTCTAAATGTACAAACCTGTTGGAAGATCAACCAGCTGGAGTTCATTTCTCACTAATCCCATGTTGTTTGGTGTTGAGGTAGCGAAGGAAAGAAAACCAGTCAGACCTGTCCACTCAATACCCCTATAGTGAGAAATTAACAGTTACTTAACATCCCTCTTGTTTGAAAGTTTTATCTGAAGATACATGTTTCCTAAAACCATAATTTTTGATATAAGTTAATTAAGAAGGGTTAATATGACCTCCTATTTGAGACCATATTACCAACGATGTCTAACTTGAGTGAAATCAGTTCTAATGAAAACTTTATCTGCAAATGTGCTGACGAGACGGTCTTGTCACCAGGCCCACGGGGCATCGGAGATGGGGCAGGAGGGCGCAACAGCACGACTCAGAGCCAGCAGTGTGGAAAGGCTACACGCAGAGTGGAAAGGCTCCAGGCAGAGTGGAAAGGCTCCAGGCAGAGTGCTTGAAGCTGGACAAGCTCACGAGTTGATCAGATTTTCTCAGAAGTCCTCGCTGTATAGCAAGCAGAAACCCCTGGCACCAAAGAATCTGCCCTGTGTGCTTAGATCTGGAAGGTGCTGAAAGCGCCAAACAGCATATAAACTATAGAGAAAAGCACACATGGAAATTCCAAAAAGGAAGACATGCATGACAAGGAAACAAGCCATGCATCAATTCCCTGAAAGTCCCCTTCAGGAAGGATGGACCACAGGGGACCTCAACATTCTCCACCACCACAGCTGGGAAAGGTGCAGGATGGTGGCTTCCCAGGAACGGAGGAGGGGAAAAGTACGGGCACCCTCAGCAGAGCTGCGAGACATCAGAAGCAAGCCATCTGCATGGCCCACGTGGAAATAGAGGCTGGCAGCAGGAGGAGGAAGGGGGGATTAAACCTGTGTGCCCCGCCACCCCCATTTCTGACTGCTCCCATGAGACAATGGCAGAGGTGAGTCATTGTGCAGAAACGTCAGGGTCTGCAAAGTCTGAAAGATGGAATGACTGGTGCTTTACAGAGAATGTCCGCAGACCCCAATCTAGCTTATTTTCTTACACTTCAACGTGAACGCTCCGGCCAGACTGACCATTAGACATGGCTCTGAGCACTTCCCTTTGGGTACCTCACATCCCATCCAACTGCTCCATGGGACTTCATAGGGTGACCCCTGGGTATCCCGACCCTGGGTATCCCACTGCTGGTATCCTCCCAGGGTACCTGTTAACTGGTGTTTTCTCAGAAGGGCAAAGGAAACCCTAAAATGATTGCTGTGGTTGTCAAGGATTCTAATTCTTTACACGTAAAACTGCTGAGACACAGATTACACCGCTAAAAACACACTCTTAAGAATGTCTACGCCTGGAGTGAACACTCTCCTCTCCTCTTCAAACATGGTTTGCGTTCCAGCACTTACTAGCCCTGTGCTCTCGTGACACTTCAGACAACGATGCCAAGCGCACAGCGTAGGCCTGCCACACAGTGAACAGGCCCATTCGCATCTATACACACGCCATTCTTCACCATTGGTAGTGAAGCTTCACAAGCTGATTCAAGCCCTACTCTCCTCATGAGTCCTTCCCACTCGCCGACTGAAACCATACCTACACTGAAAACAATGTAATTTCGTTAATCATCTACCAAAAAGACCCTGCCTCCTTTTTCTCTTTCATCTCACAGGTAAATAATACTCATTAGCTTAAGGGGAAAGAACCATTCTAGACTTATTCTGCTGGCCACATGTCTGGTGGCTTGATTCAGAAATCTTCAACACACTGTCCAAGTCTTGTTGAAATAATCTGAACTACCATCTTGCAGTACTGTAACACCGTGAGCCCCGGACTCCGAGAATTCGCCCTCCCTTTCTGCATCCATTATTTTAAGAAATAGAGAGTTAGCACTCAGTACATGCTATCACCGTGCTGGGCACTGGGGCTAGCAGGGAGGCAGATATACATGCTGTCTTTCTGGAACATTCCATCCTGCAGAAAAGAGGTAATAAAACAAGTGTATTCTGCGTCGCCTATTACGACAGCAAGCAACACAAAGTTCAGAGACCAGGCAGGGCTTCCTGGAGAGCCATTACAGAGAAGCCCCGAAGGGCAAGAAGGTTCTCCCAGAACGTCCGGACAAAGGGACAATAGCGCACGTGGCTTAGAAATACCGCCATGGATGGTACTTTCCTTTGAAGGCAGAAACCAGCCGTGCTTCCCCAGGCACATGACAAGAGCGAGTAAATTCTACCAGATTACAGGCACGTACACGGAGCACCCCGCACTGCTCGTCCTTTTCATCAGTGGCAGACAGAGCCAGAGCCAGGCTCTCCCACCGTGGCTGAGGTGCCCGTGTCCAGGGCAATATAGAACTCGGGAGGACTGCCTGCTTCTTACCCACACTGTGAGCACTTTGCCTCTGAGAGGAGCGGGCAGCAATCTCTCCTACGGAATGATCAACTACAGAGCGTAAAAATCGAGTTGCACTTCAAAGCGGGTTAGATGAGGAGGGGATTGTTTCTCAAGTGAAAAGTAAGACACTCTTGTTACAGAGCTGAGCGTCACTTTGCCCCCAGGAAAACTGCCATCTGTACTTAATACTTGGTAAGTTCTAGAAGACGGTCACAAAAGGAGCAGCTCAGTCTGACGCGACCTGGGTTTCCTGGCTTCCTCATTAAACAGTTGTAACTTCGGATTTTGTCGGCGGGTACCTGAGGTTCTAAGCCTTACAGGTTCCAAAGTGGGGCCCACTGGGGCCGGAGAGGCTGTCACAGAGGCTACTGCTCACACTGGTGGGTTGGGGGTGGAAGAGACACTTTCTGAAAGGCCTCGAGGTTCCATAATTATATGAAACCAACCTCTGCAAATTCAGAGACAGACAAAAGAGAGCATTTTACTTTCCATGAACCACTCAAAGCAAGGCTGAGTTGTCAACGTTCCAATATCTACAGAAACTAATGCTACAATAATTTTTAATACTGAAGGAGGTACTGGGCTATAAATCTGGAACAGCGGAAATAATTAAGAAAATCTACATGTACTACTCCACCTCTGTTTACTTCCAGCCACCATCTTCCACACGAGCCTCCAAGGTTCTGTCTGTTTACTACTTAACACGAAATATAAATACTAAATGCATAATCCATTTTTTAATACAGAAATGGAGCACATGTGTACAATCATCCACAATACCAGTCTGACAGAGGAGTACACCCTTTCACCATTTTTGGTATCTCAAGCTATTTCAGTGTTACTCAATACCAATATTGCCATAGCATATGTAAGCCACATATTTAATGAGAAATGGGTAACCTAATCCAGGATAATAAATTTTATGCAAAATGAAAAGCCCACCAATAAACTAGAGATTGTGTCTTTAGTAAAGATTCAAGTGCTCTGACGAAAATGAAATTATGCTTGATTTCTACAGGTATGTGTCAAATTCTTAGCATCAATCTTGGTTCAAGCAGCACTTTTATTGTCAAAATATTTCCTACCATATGCATTTGTTCGCTGCGGATCTAGCCGGGCAATTACACTTCAGTGCAAGGGTTGAGCTCTAAAACCTGAGGACCCAGACTGAATTCTCTCTGCCCTTTCCTCAGATTCAATACTCAGTTTCTTCATCTGTGAACTGGGAACAGTGATGGTGCCTACAAGCTGTGACAGAGACTCAGCTCTTGATATCTAGCAGCCTCCTCAAAGCCAATACTGAGCAAATGGGATTGAGTGGTCATGAAGGAAACAGCACACACAGAGACAAGGGCGACACAGGGTCAGGAAGACACAGCAGACAGGGAGTGAGGACACAATGACAGCAGGACTGGAAGGGAACAGAGATGAATAACGGCCCGAAGGGTCTAAACAGATGCCAGCGTCACTGCACCCCAAATGCCTAACGCTTGCGAAGACATTGCCACCCCCTGAATGTATTCGGGGAGACACTGGAGCACACAGCATGCGGGCGTGATGAACAGTCACCAGAAAGAACACGGCGAGGTGAACCTGTATGACGGCCATCAAATCAGCAGATGTGCCACTAATCTAAGAGCTCATGACCCTTCCCCATTCAGAAAATGCAGTTGCTCATGTTCTCAGAGGGTTTGCGCCTAGGCTAAACAGGAGACCTACGATTATGCAACCTCTAGAGATAAAACGGACATTAAAAAAATGCACGTACAATGCTACACTCCATTGCTGAGCGGGCAAAGAAAGAGAAAGAGCCAAGCAGTTAGCAGAGCAGTGCTCCGAAGTAGGTACACAAGCATCTTAAAACAGGGCGAGAAGCAGTCTTTTGTCACTTCAGCCTTCCCCTCAGACGCCCAGCAAAGACAGCACTCGGGGAACAGAAAATGCCCCAAAGTGAAACGCTACATGGTTCTGGTCCTTTTCTGGTGGTGTTTAAACAAAGAGACAGAACTAAGACTGACTAACAACTGACATGCTTTTGTAGATCTTCACAAAAGAGAAAATCAAACTGCGTAAACCAAAACGAGGGACGTGACTAATCTCCAGCGAGAAAACAACGTGGACCTTAGACAAGGAAACAGTGAGATGCAGAAAAGAACTGAGGAGAAAATTCTACACGGGGTAGAGAACTGAGCCGGCCTCTCTCCTGGTAGCGAGGAAGTTTCGACCACGACCACTGACCCACACGACAGACTCACTTGACTTCACAGGAGTGGATGCTGAGCTCCTTGTGCAGCAGTCCGCTGGTGAGATGGTACACCAAGATGGAGCCGTTTCCCGTACCTAGAAAACAACATCACGGAAGGGGATTTTGTGGGCATTCCAGGCCGTTCCAGCAGGTCTTTTCTGAAAATGCTAATCATCATCCCGCATCAGCCTGCAGTTATCGTTCTTAAAGGGGGTCAAAGCAATGTGGTTTAAAAAAAAAAAAATTAGCTGCATTTCTGCTCCTTCTCTCATGAAAAATGGGCTTATTCCCTCATGCTCCGAAATCTCATCTAACCCCAGGGCTTTACTTCCTTAAGAAGACTTCGAAACCTAACTCAACACACACACGAACAAGAAAAGGGAATAGTACAGCTGGCTGAACACTTGGGTACTGCACTTAAAAGGATTAATGGACTCATCGAAACGGAATTAATAATGTAAGGTGACAATGTGAGACAAATCTCAAGTTTAGCTTACTTGCAGAATAAAGCTTCAGCTATTTGTCATCAAACTTTTCCAGAAAAATACAGTATTACATTGATTGACATTAATCATCTATTCCATGTTATCGAAGACTGACTTCACAGTATCTTCTGGCGCAGAGAAATCACCTAACAAATAACTGAAAGTTTTCCACTAACAAATCCTCAGACTCATCAAATGGGTCTATACTTTGCAAGCTCTGATGACGAAGAGACTAGTGAGGAAAGGGACACAGAAGTCCTGCCTCTGAACTCTGCCTCTTCCCTAGCAACGCCGCAAACAGTCGCCTTTTTTATATTGCTTATGTCCTAGTGTCATATGATGCTTTTGCTTTTTTGCTTTTATTTTATTGTACTCAATTCAGCAGGTGACCGGATAGTCACTATAAACCAGTACAAGTAGCTTATTCTACAGTGGAAATCTCACCTGACTCTGCTCCTATTATGCAGCTAAGGCATGTTTCCTCCAGGAGAATGACAGCAGATACACAGAGACCCTGACATTGCCCACATGTACACGCCCAACGTACACTGGCAAGTCCCAATGACAATCCCTGTGGGTGGTCTAACACAAACCAGAAGCTTCTTAAACACTGACCTGTACTCACAAAATCTGTATATGTGCGCAGACCACTGAACTCTAAAATCCTAATGACCTTCAGAAGGTAGTAATAGGAAAAACCAGGAAGTAAGACTACTGCCACGTGGCCAACTCAGTGACTCCACCGTCTACTTAGAAGTTGTTAACCTGAGACAAATTCGTCACAACAAAATGTGATCAGATTTTCATTTTTAGGGAAAAAAAGGAACGGAAATCACAGGTTTACAGACAGCCAACCAACAGCACCTTAAGAGCAAAGGTTGTCAACTTCAATCTCTCAACAAAGACACTGTTTTCCAAGTTTGGTGAAATGCAGTTTAACCTTATTATTCTTAAAAGCAAAATACAACGTGGTTCTCCCGACTCAGGAAATCAGAATCATGAGACTCAGAAAATAACATAACGTGGCAGCAGCTGAAACCCAAACCAATTTTCCCATCCATGACACAAGAAGAAGCGATTTTAACCCGAAAGGCAGATCTCAGCTTCCAGAGACCACAGGCCTTTTATTACACAATGGCTGCGACACCATTCGCAGCATGTGAGGAGCAAGGCTAGCAGCTGGTACTGCACGAGTGACCGCAGCCACACCACTGGTCAGCAAAAGCCCGGTTCAACAGGACACTTGGGGGGAAGGGGGAGACAGGAGAGGCAGGCGCACAGACTCAGCCCCTCAAGGAGACACCTCAGAAAGGCACCCGCAGGCCAAGGTCTCCACGCCTTGCATCAGGTGCAGTGTTACCAGGTGAGTAAACTGGGGAGAAGGACTGCGCTGCAAAGGCCGGGAAAGAAGAGAAGCGTTTTGGGCTGGGCTCGGTGGCGCTCGCCTGTAAGCTGCAGCCTAGGAAGCTGTGGTGGGGACCAGGGATCACAGTTCGAGTTCCACCGGGGGCACGTACTGAGACCTAGTCCCCAAAAAATAGCTGGGCGTGGTGGTGCACGCCTGTAATCCCAGCCACCTGGGAGGCTGAGGCTGGGGACCTCTTGAGTCCGCAGTACCACGGGCAACGAGAGCCTGTGGTTCCACAGGCAAAAACAGCGATACCTAGTCTCAAGAGAAGCCTTTCATAGCTGGTCTCCTCGCGATGTCATGGAGCCGCCCTCCCCCCGCAGCCTCCTCGGCGCGAGCACAGGCTGTCCACACCCGCACACCGACGCCCGGTCGGCGGTCAGTGGCCAGCGGCCAAGGGGCTGGGGAAGGGAGGAAAGGGCCGCGGCGTGGCTCACCGACGGCGAGCAGCGGCTGGTACGTCTTGATGTTCTTGGTGGTCAGCGGCGGGCACATACGGATGGCGAACTGCGGCGCGGGCAGCCCGGAGAGCAGGCCGGTCAGCAGGAACTTGAGGTGCACCTCCTGCAGCGCCGGGCCCTTGGGCGTCTCCTCCCCCGCCGGCGCACTCTGCCCTGGATCCAGACAAGACCACAAAGGCGGTGGTTACACGTGGGAAGCAGCCGGGCCCCCTCCCCCAGCGCCTCCAGGGTCAGAGGGTCACGGGGATCCACCAGCCAGGACTCAGGGACCTGCGGCTCCTAGGAACCACCACTCCAGCTACCCTTCCCACGCGCGGCTCCACACAGAGGCAAACGGAGGGGCCCGGGCGAGAGCAGCGTCGCTACAGCGCGTCCCCGTCGTTCGCCTGGCAGCAGGGTCGCCCGGCGGGGGTGTTGCCCGGCGCACCAGGGTCACAGGCTCGGAGCAGGTCTCTAGCAAGCAACGTCCTTACTGTGTTCGTGTAACCACGAGACTTAAACTTGATGACTAAATATGCACCTAACAGGAAACTGCCCTAACTGGGTCATTAGCTGGCTGCATAATACGTGCTGTGAGGTAAACTGTCACTGTTGGCAGTTAGGTCTTAAACAGCATTATCTTCAGAGGAAACACTTGTATTGAGTCTCAAACCAGTTTTCAAAGGCTCCCGGGAGAACAAGGTTAACAGAACAGGAGAACGCAGCAGCGCACAACAAAATCATCCACTAGACAGAGTACACACCTTTGTTCCCTGTCAACCACTGTGGTCAAAAATACCTAATAAAGACTCGGAGAGTAGAGCCCTATGTACCCACACACATACACACTCACACACACAGGGAAAGGGAAAGTGTAACAACTAATTACCAGGATCCAGGGATGGAACTGATCATAACTTTGAGGCCATAAAAAGTCATTTTAATAATAGTTATTTTAAGATCCATAAGATAAGATAGAAAAGATGGTCATCAATTAACCCAAATAAACTGATGCCTTCAGGACTAGCCATGCTAGTCACTACTGCAATAGTGGTGGTTCTGGAGAAAAGGGCCGCAACTCAGTCGGGTGGAGAGAGGAGGCTTCGTTCACTGGTGGCTCAGTGGGATAACCCTCAAGGCCAAGCCCAGATCTGGGGAAGGGAGGGTTTACAGGCTTCAGCAGGCAGAGGCCAAGCCGCAGGCCAGCCCTGATATGCAGAGGCAGGTGAGGCGGGCTGTGGTCAGGCCAGCTTGATCCTACGCATGGCATCCGGCGGGGCTGGGCAAGATCCTCATCCCGGGGTGCTGGCAAGCACCCGGTCACTGTCAGTAACTAAACAAAAGATGGGCCTGAAGGGATGGGAAGCCCACAGTAAGGCCCACATCGAGCGACCCCCGGTCGGCTGGAGCTGACCCTGAGGAACTGCCACATTCTTCTTTTTTTTTTTGAGACTAGGTCTCGCTATTTTTGCCCGTGGAACTGCAGGCTCTCGTTGCCCGGGGTACCACGGACTCAAGCCATCCCCAGCCTCAGCTTCCCAGGTAGCTGGGATTACAGGCGCGCACCACCACACCCAGCTATTTTTTTTTTGGAACTAGGTCTAGCTACCGGCCCCAGGCGGGACTCGAACCGCGATCCCTAGCCCCGGCCGCTTTATAGGCTGAAGCTTACAGGCACGAGCCACCGTGCCCGGCCTTGCCACATTCTTCTTTAGGCATCTTCCCCGAGAGGCAACGTAGCAGGTGGCGGATGAGCCCTTACCAGGCAGCAGCCCTCGCACAGTGCACGTCAAGCCTCTGCAGCCAGCTGAGCGGCTTTCAATGATCACTAAGTACACAGTGAATTTCAAAGTAAAAGCTTAATTAAAAGTTTTAATTAAAATGTTTTCAAGTCCCAAAGCCTTACTTATTTAGTACTTTTAAATCAATTAAAAGTACCAAGAACTGCTACTGAATCTGTTCACTCAAGTCTCTTAAGACACCTAATTCATGTCACTCAGATACCTACACAGCATAACATCTCTGCTTTCGACGGGCTTCACATTACGGATTAGTTGTGGGTGTGTTTATAATTCTTTTCACTTTATATGAAGTGCAGACAAGGTCAATTAACTTAGAAGATTGTGTTACTGACAAAATGAATATTGTAAAACAAGCATCCAAACTTCCTCACATGGATTTATGTCTGGGGGGGGAAGAGAGAAATTAACATCTAAGTGTCGATGAGCCAAACGCATGTCACCACTGGCAGGAATCCTGGGAGCCAAGGCTGGGGACTCAAGTCTGCCTGCGATCACCTGAGACACAAAGGGCTGTGGCCACAGCCAAGGAGAGGCTCGGACAGGAGGGCTGGGCCTGTGCGTCGGACAGGACGCACAGCCTTCTACCCACTGGCGGTGCGGTCTGGGCAAGGGTTCACAGTGGCTCAGGTTTTCAGTTCTCACATCTATCCATAAAACGTGAACAGTACTGTACTGTGGGGCCGCTGTCATCCAGAGAGTGTCTATCACCACACGCACAGTATGAAGCACACATTAAGTGTCCTCTCCGATGAAGATGATTAACATGACAACCCCCATCTTAGAAAATCGTGACGTTACCTAACATTTCAACAAAAGACTCTACTAAATAATACCTACTTTCCGTTAAACTATGGGAAACAGACAATACAGGAAATACCTTATAAACCGCAGTCACAATTTTAAAAGAATTAGATGTCAAAATTGCTTGACATATTTCCTTTTTCTTTTTTTGGCATATTTACAAAGTCTTTTAATTTCTAGGTATATATTTAAAATAAAAAATCTCATTATTTCTCTAATAGATACTGACCCAATAATAAATTACCTGAAGCATATTTTATCTGCAAATAAATATTTGTTTGAAGAATCCCAAACTAAGAAAATTTATGTCGAGATTAAAATAACCTTTTCTTAATAATGCTCAGTTCCTTTACTCCTTCAATTAAATACCTCATGCTAGAAAGATCTGCGCAATGCAAATTTTAAGACACTGTTAGAAGATACAGAAAACAATACAAAGAAATGGAAAGATACTCCACCTATGGACTGGAAGATTAACATTGTTAAAATGCTCATCTTATCCAAAACAATATAGAGTCAGTGCAGCCCTTATCAACGTTCCAACGGATTCTTCAAGGAAACAGAAAACGCAAGCATTACGAAAACTTGTACGCACAGAGACACACTCACACACCGGAACATGACTCAGCTTTAAAAAAGGTAAAACCCTGCTAGATGGGACAACATGGATGGAGCTAAATGGGACTATGCTAAGTGGAAATAAATCAGGAGAAAAACACGGAATGATTTCACTTACATGGAATGTAGAGAAATGGACCAGATAAAGCAAATCCCGGAATTCTGACCCCAGCACTGAGGATACCAGAGGTGGGAAATAGTTGGCCCAATGGACTGTGGGGCAGGATCGGTGGTGCCCTGGTGGTGCACGTGCAACAATAACACCGTCTTCTATGAAACCAGTCTCTCGAGGAAAAGCAGTCTGGTTCCAAATCGAACAAACCATCCAGTCTACTTCAGGGACTCTGTCTGCTTAAATATTTCCTACTCCTCTGATTTAGAGAGAATGACTTGACGTTTTAGTTTTCTTAATTAACTTTGCCTCTAACTGCAAATCAGCGATTCTATTTCAATTTCACCCTTCAAAAGCAAGCGCTTCCATGGCAGACAGAGCACGAAGGACAGCTCACCGATCATCTGATCTAAGGAGAGGCCCGGGAGTCTGCTCTGCAGCGCGCTGACGGGAGTCCCACAGGAAGACACCGGCGAGTACAGCGGCGACACGCCCGAGCTGCTGCGGAGACAGTCAGTCAGACGGGTTTGCATCGCTACAACCTGCCTCTAGGCCAGCGCTTTCCGATCACCATGACAGCCCATCTGTTTCTACAGCAGTTGCTCATTTTACCTGTACGTGGAATCTCTCCAGCAGGTTTACATAGCAACCAAACACTGGAAAGTTTTAAGTATCGCTTGACAAACATTTTCATAGGAAAAAAGTCCCCACCTGACTTCTGGTAACTAAAGAAGCCAGACAAGTTCGATGCTCCCGCTCATTCACCTGATCCGTGAGTTGCGAGGACAAGCGGCAGACTTCAGCTCCCAGATCATGACCCTGCCGTCGCTCACGATGAGAGCGGCTGCGTTCTCATTGACAGGACAACACACCATACTGAAGGGACGGACAGTTTTGGTCACCCGGATTGCATCACACTGGCTTCGTAAATCATAGTTAAGCTCCTGGACCGGATCTGGGTCTTAACATAGTGTGGTTTTCTTTTAAATATCAGAATGCATCCATATCATTTCAATAAAATCTCAAAACCTTTTCATTTAAACAAAATTTTGACCAGAAAGGATATGATTCCTTCACTATACTGCAAGGCTGGTTAATGGCTTTCCCTTTTACCATTATTACTAATTTCTTTAGAACATAAAGAGAAATCTCTTAATGTTGGTCTACACAAAGCTGAATTTTCAAAGTAACGATAATCGAGTTAACTGTCTTAAACCATTTTTAAAACAAAGAAAATGTTTTGGAAAAGGACCAACAAAGATGCATGATTAAAATAATGTCCGAGAGAGACTACCATGACTGTGGAGACCACCTTCCCCTTTTCTTGGAACGAAATTTCAACAGAAACATCATTTCTACCCAAGAAAATGACAATTGAATGCTCTGGAGGCTTCTTTAACCTGTCACTTTATAATGAAACTCCCAGAGCAGATAAATCGAAGGGACATACTAGCGGTGTAGAGAAAGCTGGATTTGTGTTAAAACAATTCACAAAGGAACATCTACTTGGTTCGTGGATACAATCAATGAATCACAAGATACTGCTTTCTTGGTTGTGGAGGGAGGGACACTGTTAAAACACCAAAAGATCAATCTTAGGCTTTTTTTATGTCCCATATTATAATGATTTTCTCCTTCGCAAGACAAGGAATCTCACTAAGACCTGGCTTTGCCTGGTATTTGCCACATGAATCTTTATAAAATAATTCTGAAGGAAAATACAACTAAAATTATTGCAAGATAGAAACTCACCTGATTCCTCAACTGAAGCGGTGAAAATACTACTGTAAGATCTCCGAACACGTAAGGTTATGCAACCATTTTCATGGAGGCAAAATAAACCATCACGTTGAAAGCAGGGTACTACCTTTAAATAGAGAGATGGTGTATTTTTTAAAATGCAATAGAACAATAAAGTACATACTGTGAAACTCAAAGACTTGGGTTTAGAGAATATACACCAAAAACAAACAAATAAACAAAAACCAGAAAAACTACACAAGCAGTCACCATGTCTTAAAACTAAATTTAATTATAAAAACCCATCTGTAATTCTAAATAATTTGTCTTTATCCATGTTAATTAAGTAGTTTAGTAAATTCTCCAGATAAGATAGAATTTCTAGGATGTCAAATCAATGATGGAGGAAAAATAAGCAATACAAAATCACATTGCTAATCTTTAAATAAATACAAAAGAGAAAGCAGAACTACAAACTTTTGTAATATATATAACTTTTACAATCAGTACTAAGGGTTATAATTTACAAACCGTAGATACCTGCAGAAAGGGAATTCCTGTTCGTTCTATTGCAATCACACCCACTGTCTGATTGACCTCAAGGTCCAGGATCAAAATCTCTCGAGGATAGAGTAAAAGCATGTGACTCCTTTTGGAAGGCAGATATGCCAACTGAAGGCAATCGTTGAGAGTTACGAACTCAGCGCTGAAAAAAGGGAAATGCTTTAAGCACAGAGATACTAATATTAGAGAAAGTTAATGAAGGGTTAGCTTTTGTGCTTCCCACCTAATAACTGTTCATGAGAAGGTACAACTGATGCCTGAAATGGCCAGCCTGAGCTAGTGTCAAACTTAAACCTCGACTATAAGTCAAAGTCCACACCATGGGAATAACATTGTACACGATGGCTAGATACGCAGTTCTAAGAATTCCGAAAATGTTAAGGTGGAAGTCCACACTGGCACTAGCAAGACAGCAGTCTGGGGTTTTTTAACTTCCCAACTGCTTGAGGGACTGCCACCACCACTAGGGCCACCGGTGGGGATGGCCTGTGTGGCCTTGGGCACTGCGCTCCGTCCACTCTGCCTTTTTTCACGTGTATGCTGCTGTAAATCTGTTTTTGAAATAAGGTTGGATATTTAAATCACTCATGACAGCATTATCATCCAAGCAAGAGACTGCTAAAAGAATATCAAAAGTCATTTTAGTAACTTCTGGTTGTTACATATATTTAATCATATTTTTATATTAAATACATTTAAGTAGAAAAACATATTATATACTATTTTCCTTTCACACAGTAATTGTATTACGAGGTTTGGCAATTTAAAATGCAATTATATTAAAGAGAGAGTTGCAGGCTACATTTCAATTCTGGTTCTGCCATTTCCTAGTTGAGTGAACTTAGTTACAGATTTCAGACAACAGAGGACTCAGTACTACTTCCCAGGATTCTAGTGAAATTATATATAACGATGTATGTGAAAGTACCCTATTCTCTTTAAGGGATACAAAATGCACTACTCTAATATCCAAAGTGAACATATGAAGAGATCATTCACAAGAAGATATGACAAATGTAAATCATAACTTACAAATGATTAAAAATACAAAAACTATTTTTGATGCAGAATCAGTGAAAAATAAACAGGAAGTTCCCTTAAGATATTTACGAAACAACCTTAAATTATATCATAGGGTGGGGGTGTGGGAATAAGACAACTTAAACAGTCTATGGTTCAATACATAAAATTTATAAATCCATAAAATAATTTTATTATAAATATTTTGGCAATATATGCATAAATTCATAAAATTTATAAATATAAATTTAGAATGTATTTGTAGAACAATTTATATTTTACTGTAGTTTTAAGGTAAGTACCCAGGGTCTTGCAGAATAACTTTTGGAATTAAAAATACATTTTTGAATGAATGCCAAAACACCAGCCGAGCAATAAAAAACAACAAAGCTCTAGGAAAAAGAAATCTATTTCTAACGCATGAAATTGGTTACTAAAAATTTTATTCCACTGTTTATTAGTGAAATAAACACTAATAATTAGCATCTACCAAATGAATATTTTCTAAGCATCGGTCACTGTTAAGTCTACAAAACCTTTACAACCCTCTTTTAGACAATGGAAGAGAAATTGAAGCAACATGAATTAATTTCCCAGGGTCACACAGTCAGAGCGGCTCCTGGAGCCCTGGGAAGCATCTTTACCTGCACAAGTAAGATATTTGCTTGAATAAATTAAAAATTAGAAGCCTGAAGGGTTCAGAAGAAAACCAGTCTTGGTACACCTCCCAAAATGATGTTTCCATGAACAGATGATCAACAGATGAAATGTGCCAAGGGCACTTATAACTTACCTAGGCTTCTCTTGCGTCAGTAAGATTTTTACTTTATTCAGAGCCTTCTTTGCGCCTGTAGCTGCAGCCAGCTTGTTATGCGCTGGGCTAGAGTGTGGGCTGGAAATATAAACTTTTTTCCCAGGGCCTGAGGGAGGCTTGGATGGAGAGAAGTCTGAGATGAACACAATACCCTCGCTGGTGAGTACTATATTGGAAGAAGCAAAATTCTGATTAAAGTTTAATCAAGTTTAGCAGAGTTCTATTCCAACACAATTTGAGAGCAAGGTAATGACCATTTTAATAATACAGAACTGGCATTGGTATGCACGCCTAACATAATGACACGTTCCCCACGCTGGAGTGAAATAGGTGGTCCATTACAATCCATCAGAGGCCTCCAAGTTGAGCATTTTAAATTAATGTTTTATATTAAAAGACAGTAGAAGCTTAATGGTAGAAAGAACAAATGTTTGTTCTTCAGTGCATGGACTCTCATTCAAAATCTTTCCTCATCAGAGCTCTAAGTTCAAAATCCAAAGACTTTTCAGGACATTAAAGTTACAGAAAAGAAAACCCCATATATGAGGCTCTGCATATCACACTTAGCTAAGTTCAAACATTTGGTGAGATGATACTGATTTTTTATAATGATCAAGAGCTATTCAGTCCAAACTGAACTTTTTCCTGGTGAGCATCAGATTGAATCTAAGCATTTGACATAGAGAATATTCTTTTCTCTTTATACCTAAAATAAAAGGTAAATGCAACAGTGGCTTCCTCAGTATACAGCGAAGGGAAATATTCAAGGAAAGAGTACCTCACCGAGCAACACAACTTAGGCCTTTCTGTGACTGATGAGGCATTCCCCACAAAACCAAGCCAGTCCAGGGATACCTGGGCAGAAAAATCTTATCTACCCCGGTTCTCCAGTTTGTGAAGCTTCTTTCGGCACAAGAAGCTGGTATTCAAGAGCTGTGACAACTCTAGATGTGTTCAACAGCTGTGATTAACTCCTTATGTCAGTGACACCAGGTCAGCTGACAGTGAACGACATAGCGCTTCTACCAACCAAAGTGAGGCAGAAGCCCGGTCTCCACTCTTCAGATTGCAGACCTCATCCTGCTAGGGTCCACCCTGCCCTTGCTTCTGCGATGCCCTCCCTCCCTCTGATGCTGCCAGACCAGCCAGCCTTCCCCAACGTGCTGCATCTCACAGCAAACGAAAGCCTGTATGGGGCACACGCTCACTCATACACCGTCATCCAAAGCCTAAAAAGCATGCGCACTGCACACATGTGTACAGGTGGTTTCCTTTTACACTGCTGCTTGTCTGCCCTTCCTTCCTCCTTCCACACACACACACACACACACCCCTCCTAACTGTTGGTAGACACAAGTTAGAACTCCAAGGCCCTCAAATCCAAGGAAATGATTCTTTACCACTGCTAAATTCTCCTCCAAATTTCTGATCAAATATGAAAGTGAAGGCCCTCACGTCACAGCGCTGCATGGGTGTATGTGTGTGTGCATGTGTGTGCAGACTGCGATGCCTGCATCTAGTACAATGACCCCCTATTCCCACTGTCATATTTTATTATACTCCGTACTACCTTGTATACTAGAATTTATTAGTTAACAGCTTATGATCTGACTCCCTCTCACTAGAATGCAACCTTCAGGAAGGCAGGAACCCATAGCTCGGTTCACTGATACACTCCAGGTTCCCAGAACATGTCTGACGTATTTACAGTAAAATCTCAAGAAATGACTCTTGGATTATTAAAGAATCTTTTCTAAAAAATCATTTATTCATAAAACAACTACCTAAATAGAAATTTAATATTTGGTCAATGGCTCCATGAAACATCAAAAGTACATGAGCAAAAACTACCTCTGTAGGGAGAAGTTCCCCTGGGTTTACTCTGTTCCCTGCATAGTCTGCGCACGGCACTTGACATGTGCAATGTGAGTCACAGTTGTTCTTTAAAAAGAAAGGCCACAGCTACATGGAAGCCTTGACTCAGCTTCTTTAGCGGTCCCTAGGAAAACAAACTTAATTAAGTCTGACTGAGACTATCACAGTGTCTCTGTCTCCCTGCCCAGTCAAATCTGCCTCACAAATCAACACAGTGAAGGTGTGGCTGGCTGATCTCAATGTCTAACTCCTGAAGCCCTTGTGAATGACATGGGGTTAGGACTCAGTCTCTGAAGACATGCGTCTCCATTCTGTTTCGTCATGTAACGTTACCGCGGTGGTGTCTACCTTACGGATACAGAAGTTAAAATTATTTCTGTCTATAGGCTTTAATGTGATTGATGTATATAGAATTTAGTAGTATATACAGAATGCCTACATTTTAAATAACTTACTTTCCACAGGCAACTATTACTCACAGGTTAAATGTGAAGGGTCAAAAGGGTCAAAAGAGAAAGAAAGAATGTTGTCCGCGTAGCTCTTCTTCCACAGTTTGGTGCCCGTGTCCGCATTCCAGAGCACGATATAGTTTGGGGGGTGGATGGCGAGCAGCAAATCTCGGGAAGCATCTTGACTCCACAGCCACTGCACATCTGAGAGACCAGAGAAGGAAAGGCAGAATTTACCAACTGCTCACTTCAGAACTACAGGCTAGTTTGTCCTTGGTACTCAACTTTTTCTGCTTTCACATAATCCTTCAAATCTTAACTCTGTCCCTCTCAACAGTGTGGCATGTATGTGTGTATGTGTCAAGACTGCAGGGAGAAAAGAATAATTTTATATAAAAATGAGCTTTCCGGACATTAAAATCTCAAGGGCAAAATTCTCAAGTAATCTGAAATACTTGAAAGAAAATACTAGGCATTCTGTGCCAGTCATTACTTAACACGTTGTGTCAGACTGTCTATATGGTCAATAATGACATTCTAGGGGTTTGCAGAGTTTCTTGATAGTTCACAACGAACAACAGGAAAATGATCTAATTTGTTATCTAGCACACGGTAAGTATTCAACATGGTGAATTTTTTCAAATAGCTATTTAAAAAATTTACCCAGCAGAGAAAGCCACTCAATCAAAGGCTTGAGTCTAAAGCATCCTGTATTGGTTTAGGTCAGTAACATAAAGAAATGATCTACATGAAAATAGGAATTAAGTTTTAATCATCTCCATGAATAAGAAGTTAGCGCTGAAGGTTAATTCAAAATAGGAGCTCAGCCCAGTAAGCTCAGATTGTAGCTTGGATTACAAGATTAGGGCAGCAGCTTTATTTTTCTCATCATGCTTGACTGAGGCTGATGTTGAAAGTGAACACATTTAACCAAAGCAGAAATCAACTGAGATTTGAGGAAACACACCCACAAGCGTACTGACAAGGAAAAGAAAGTTAGATTCAGATCAGCAGAACAAGCTAAACAATCGAGAGCTGGCAGGGAAGTGATGAAATTAAATGAATTGGAAAAAGCCCACTCGCTGAGCAGGTGTAGCAACATAAAGACCCCGTGGACTCTGCTCACCCTGAATAGGCTTGGCATGCTCCTGGATCTCGCACTGAGCTACTCCTGCTGCTACATCCCAAACGATGATCTTCCCATTGACATCAGCAGAAGCTAAGCGCAAGGAATACGGCGAGCCAATGTTATGGTGATAATTTTCCCTGGCCCATTTAACCTAGTGTCAGGAAGAAATCAAGTAAATACCTGACCTGGATGAAACGAAACAAAATTTTCACCAGAACCCACACTACATTTTACATGTAAGTTACATAAATACATATGAGGACAAGCTGCAAACTGGTTTCCATATTGAAAGTCAAACTTTTGTTAACTGCAGTTAAAATATTTTTGAAAGCATCACCATGTTCCTGCATATCAAATATGAGAAATTCAGAGTCCTGCTATTTTGAGAAACTCAGATTAAAAACTCTAAAATAACCAGACCATAGCAAAGTGTGATCCAGTAATCATAATATCTAATTTTGACAGAACATCTAAAAGCCAAAACTGCTAAGCAGACATCTTGCTGAATCTTTCTACAGCTCCCAGAGTCTCTAATAGCATCTACTGCTATGCTTGAAGGCCTCTTACTCGAGCAGGTAACAGCTAAGAGCTACAAAAACCTTGCAGAGGAAAAAGAAAAAAAGAGATGCATTTAAAAAAACCCAGCTGTCCCTCTTTCATAAAGAAAAAAAAAAAAAAAAACTACCACTTTGTTTTCTAAAAAATACTTATCCTTCATACCTCTAGCAACATCCTAACGATAGAAGTTCTAAATGTCCTCACACAAGAAGTCCCTGCGGATGAGACTGATGATGAGAAAAAAGCACTGACACCAGGTGAGGAATAAAGTACCTGACACCAGGTCAGGCCTGAGCCAAGGCCATCCCTGCCCCCCACCCTAGCCTCTATCCACCCTCTCCTCTAGCTCAGCCTCTCGCTTGCTTCCATTAAAGCATTTACAGGTGCTATTTTGTTAAGATTTTATTTACTTTGCTTTGACCCCTCAAAACCCACGAACTGCAAGCGATCAGGGCAGAGATATGTGGGCCTCGTTCTCATGTCCCTTCCAGGGCTGAGCAAAGTGCCCAAAGCTGGCATGCAACAAATGTGTGCTTTAAAAAATCAACCGCAGCACGACAAGCTGCCCAGTACATGCACACCTGAACGTGTGTATGAGCAGAAACACTTGGATCTATCACTGAAGGAGAAGGAAATATGGAAAATATGCTAACCAGTTGTACGGGGGTTCATGAAAATGTTGAAAAGAGGAGATTTCTGCACGGACTGTTAACCAGCCTTAAAGGTCTATGTGACATGTTTTCCTCAGGCAAGAATTTTTAAAACTGAACCATGTGTATGCGTGCTTATGCACAGAGTCAGGCATCAGTTAACAACAGAGATATGTTCTGAGAAATGCATCAGGAGAACTCATTCTCCACAAGCTTTGCAACCATGAGTAACATCTTGCAAGGTCTGTTAACCTCTACAGTGTGCACTCCACATCGCTGGTATGGCAATTCAGGAGGGCATCGAACCAGATGATCCATGACTTTCTACAGCTCCCAGCGTCTCCAGCAGCATCTACTGCTACTCTTGAGGGCCTCAGGGCTCTCAATGAGCCAGGAGTTTCATTCCTAGTCCGCAACACTGCTACCAACCAAGACTGTAAGTCTTTAAAAGTCTGTGAGATGGCATGGCCTTCCTATGGGTGCAAACCCTTCCAGACGTATTTCCAGGATAGAGAGGTTGCATCCAAAGTGAAGATGTACTGTGACAAATAATCTTTCTTGACAATCAGCTTATCCAGCTTCCAAAACTTTTCAACTGCTTTTATATTAGAACTCACACACTACTCATGTTAACACTAGGTAAAGAATAAAAATGGCCCAGCTGTTGAAGGCACCCAAAGCTGGTCAGAAACTCAACACAGCCAACAACTTTTGGCCCTGCTCAAGACCCATCCTGATACTGAAGGAAACGGTGCCGTGTTGTTAATTTTCCGTATCTGACCTAGACTCTTGCTGAATTTGTATTAGTCCCCTTGCTTTCAATCAAGCAGATATTTCACCAGTGTCCAGTCATCCTGTTTTTGTTCTTTAAGGTCATGGCTATGGAGGGATGGGAACTGCCTGGCTGGTGAGCAGTGATCATCGCTGGTCTCCCCCTCCATAGTCCCCCACAACTTTCCATTGCATCCCCAGGCCAGTCATCCCATGTGGACTTTTACTGGCAACATTAGCAATGGACTTTATTTTAGTAGGGCCAGAATGAACAGAGTATGATACTATATCAAGCCAAGGGGGAAGGATGCTAGAAAAGGATGTGGTAAACAGTTCAGACGATCAGCTAGGATGTCACCAGGCAAGAGGGATTCTGAGACCACCACTGTACGTGCAGTCCATCTGTAATCAGAGTGGCATTAGGCAGTAGTGGGCTACATGTCGAATTGCATGGTTATACACACTTCTTTGGTTTATACAGTAGAGCCTCGTTTACAAATTGTCTTAATTTGCCTACTCACAAAAATCTCTGTGATCTTATCTGCAAAATTAGTATTGATGGCGCACACGCAGGGTGACAAAAAAGTAAGCCAGGTAACAAGCATGTGCATTCATTCCCCACTGAGGGCCAACAGATGCTCCTGTTTCAGTTCTCAAAACGCAAACAAGTGTCTCCTTTGTGGTTTACACAGCAACCCTTTCTTCCTCCCCACTTTGGGGCTTTTCGTTGCTCCCCAAGCACGGAACTAAAGTGCTAACAAGTGTTCCTAGGGCCAAGCTATGGTGCACCGCATGGAAAACACAGGCGAGGTAAGCTGCGCTCACACCTAAGTTACATACAGAGTGCTCACTGGCTGGGTTCAATGACAATGGCTGAGTTGTCAACAACAGATATTAAATAAGATGTCATCAACAGATAAACACATAAAACAAGCGCATGCACTGACCAGCTAATGACAATGCTGTAACCAAAAGCCCTGGGAAATGAAGCCTGATAGCCCCTGTGTGCACCCTTCAGCATTTGCTAATGCTGTGTTGACACCAACTTTACAGCAATACGACCACAGACAGGAACTGACTGCTTGTGTGTGTGAATATATGTATCTGTGTATATCATGCTTCAATTCCAGTTATATAAATCTCAGTCAGTGTATAAATTTAAAAAAAATTAAAAAAAAAAATCACCTAGACACACCATAATCAAACTGCTGAAAACCAAAGTCAGGAAGAAAATCTTTAGTCAGACAAGAAGAGATACACTGTATACAGAGAAAAAAAGAAGAGACTCTCTCATTAGAATCCATACCAGATTACCGTGGTAATCAAACTAAGTGCTGAAATACTTTCTCAGACAAGCAAAATCTGAAGGTTTTCATTAATAAATATGTACCTCAAAAACTTAAAGGAAATGTTTCAAGCAAAGGGAATGTAATACCAGATTGGAACCACAGTCTACACAAAGAAATGGAAAGCTACAGAAAATTCCAAAGAGATAGAGAGAACAGATTTTTCTCAAAAAAATTCTAGACTTAACATCAGACTTAATAGTGAGACCGAACACTCCCCTGTAGGCCTGGGCATAGGACAGGCACATCTTATTGCAGTAGAGACCCGAGCCTATGCAAATGCTGAAAGAAATCAGTGAAGGCAAACAGAATACCTGTGAAAAGACTAAACTGTAGTTATCTGCAGATAACACAACCAGTGTGTAAGCCCTTCCCCCCACTCCCCACAGCTGCTGGAAAAAATGAAATAAGCAGGATCACAGGATACAGACAAATATCAACTGCATTTATACATTTTACATGGTCAAAAAAGTTAATACTTTGACAATTATTTCTCAATAAAAATAAGGGGAAATGCAAAATAAGTCAGGAATCTAACTGTAAAACTATTAAAAGTCTTAGGAGAAAACAAAGGTATAAATCTTGACTGGAAAAAATAGTGGTTTCTTGGACACAGTGACAAAAATAAATAGGATTACAGTGAAATCAGGCTATTTCATAGGACACTGTCAAGAAAGCAAAAGACAATTCACAGAGGAAATTTGCTGTGTATCTGAAGAGACTTGAATCCAGAATATCCAAAGAACTCGTTAACACTCTTAATGGAAAGGCAGTACCATTCTATAATGAGTGAAGGACTGAAAAGATACTTCTCAAGATGTGCAAAGGGAGGTCAGGAAGCACATGAGAAGATGCTCAACATACTCAGCCACCGTGAGTCACTTCATGCCCTCGGAACTGCTATCGTCAAAAGGATAGATAATAACAAGCACTGTGGAGAGCATGGTGGAACTGGCATCCTCATACATGGGTAATGACTATAAATAATGCAGTCTAGATGCCTCCAAAAGTTAAACACAGTCGCCACGAGATAGCAATTTTACTCCTGAGTGTATTCCCCAGAGAAAAGAAAACAAGTTCACAAAGAAGTCTGTGCATGAAAAGCACAGCACTGTAATTCATGGTACCTAAGAAGTTGGAAATAGCAAAATATCCACAAATAAATAAATATGGAACATCTATACAGTGGAAAATCATTCAGCAGCAAAGAGAAAAACACTGCACCATGGAAGGACTTGGAGACAGTACAGTAGGTGAAAGAAGGTCTAAGAGGGCACGGATTACATGATTTCACTGCTGTGCCCAGGACAGGCAAATTCAGAGACAGAAAGTAGAGTAGTGACTGCCTAGGGATGAAGAGAATGGGGGGAAAGGTGCTAGTGGGTAGAAGATCTCATTTTGGGGTGATAAAATAGGTTGTAGTGTTGGCTAAAAGCTAATATGCTCAAAACCATGAAATTGCACCCTTTAAATTAAAGGTGAATTTTATGGTGTATTTCAAAAAAGTGCCTTTCAAAAATAAAATAACAAAACAAAACATCTCTTTCGCAAATAAAAAAATAACAATCTCTCCTAAAATATTACACCGCTGTTATCCAAGTGCTCAGGCCTCTCAGATTTTGCACACTGAAAATTCACACTCAACTGATTTCACAACACTCACCGATCATGATGACCCTCATTCAGTGACTCAAACAGAAACTACAGGGTCCCTCCATCTTCTGATTCTCCCTTAAACTGACCACCACAAAAGCTATCAAGTTTACTCTTAAGCAGCTCCTCAATGCCCGTGTGACATCCCCAGGCCTCAGCTTTATCAGAGGTCCTTCGGAAGACCTGCCAAAGTCTCCTAAACAGTCTCACTGACTCATCTTGCCTTTCTCCAACAGCTCTTCCCCTGCTGTTAGAGTGAGTTTCTCTGAAATGCAAACACAGCATCAGTCTCCTACTTAAAAATCTAAGTTCCTATGTAATCGTCCAAAACTCTCAACAGGGGAATGAATCTCTGCCTGCTTTTTCTTCCTCAGCCACTCTGTGGCATACTACTTACCTCTGTGTACCTGCTTCCTATTTCCTGCAGTGCTCTTGCCCCTCTTCCACTTGGCTAGCTACAGTTTACCTGTCTCTGTACAGGATTTTTGTGAACTTTCTGATGTCTACAATTAGGTGACAGGTAGCTCCATTGTTTTTCGAGACATATTATGAAGTCTCACTATCACACTCTGAGTATTTTCATGTTTTCTTCTCAGTCTTCTTCATTAGAAAATTAATAGCAGGAGGGCTTTCATCTCTATATCCCTGGCACACCCCAAGTGCTCAAAACTACTGAATGAATGAATGGTTAGGTAGATGGCAGAATGATTGTTTCCGATCAGCTTTAAAATCTAAGAACGTGCAGTTATTAGCTCATTCTGGAACGACACGAAGTCGTTTAAATGGAATACTAGGCTATCCCGAATAGATTCCATGTGAAAATGAGTCAACACTTCTACACAGAACTTAGTGAGAAGCCAGTGATAATTAAAACTTGAGAAAAGACAAGAAGGTACAGGTGAGTGGATGTGACTTACCTTGACAACATCAGCTTTATGCTTTTCCAAAACTTGAAGCGTTTGGGCGGTACTGGAATCAATGACCACCACAAGCGAATGGCATCCATAAGCAATCAAACCTTGCCAGCCCCTACCAAAACAGCAATGTTGACATTTGAGGACAAAACAACACTTCTCTCTTGCCAAGAGGCAGCCTAACAGATGACAAAAGCTGAAATCACAACAGCATTAAGAGAACTAAGTTCGACTGCAACATTTCACACCCTCCCGTTGCAATGAAAGGTCTGAAGTCTAGCTTGTTGAAATCCAGATTCCCTGAGGATAAAGGGGCTCTAAACGGTTAGCTCAGAGCCGTGAGGACTGATAAAGCGATAAAGCGACTCCTGTCATCGCATCACGGAGGGTTTACACCTTCTAAGTCCAACTTCAAATCCAGAGCAGCCACCGAGCGCCTGTGCCCCTATGTCGGAGCCACCCTGTCCTTCCAGTGGGGAAATGGACCGACCCCAGACAGGAAGTTTCGGTCCTCCAGGCAACACTGGCAGCCACAGCCAGCGAATGTGGCTTGGGATTTGTCTAGTGGTTACTTTAAAAAACGGCCACACAGCGGATACAGGTGAGGTAAGGCACAGGTGAGAAAACAGGTGCCCAACACCGGGGTGGGCAGACTGTCGAAGGGATAAAGATAAGAAACAGGAAGGTGATAATGGGGGGGGGGACCACTGGGGGAGAGAAAGTGAGCGAGGGAAGCAACGCCCGGCGGAGGAGGAGAGAAGCTGGACTGGGGAAAGGGCCAGGGGCGGTAGGGCCGGTGTGGGGAGTGACCACAGAGAGCAGGAGGAAGGGGGGCACGTTGCCACGGGCTGGGGGTGTCCCACACGGGGCCGTGACTACTTTGACAGCAACAACGAAGAGCCAGCATTTCGAAGATCGTCTCGGGGTGTGGGGGCGGCACCCCGGCTCGGCGCGGCCGAACCCCGTTTTTGGCCCGTCCGCTCAGACTCCAGGCCGGGCCCGGCGCCCCAAGCCCCGCGCCCTCACCAGTCCACCGCCGCCTTGTTGTGGGCGTTGAGGGCGCCGGTGAGGGTGCGCGCCGACACCTTGAAGTTCACCGTGTAGGGCAACATCGCAGCGGCCCAGCCCGGCCCTGGGCGCCGATCAGCAACCAGGAAGCGGCAGCCACTCGGCTTCCGCTGCCAACAGGGTCCGGGCTGGCTCCTGTTTGGTTCCGCTGGGTCCCAGGTTCCGCCGTCCCCCGGATGCCGCCGCCTGCAGGTTCCGTCACTCCCGCGTTCCGCCTCCTTTAGGTTCCGCTTCTGAGTTAGGCTGGAGCTGTACTTTGGAAGAAGTCGCTCCAAGTCCTTTCTGTTTTCTCCACGTGGAGGCTGTGTGGACTCTGTGCCCTTACTGTCGAGGGTGATAAAACAAACACTGAAATTTCCCCGCTAGTCTTTTTCCTTTGGAGCTTTTGGGTCTCCCAGAAGCTCTCTCTGTCCATCACACAGATTTAAAGTGATCCTTTATTAAAGATCTTTGATGCTGCTGGGGATAGAGATCGCTAACTGGCTTGCAAAATTCATTCTCTCTTTCTTTCATGGGAACCTAACAGGAGGTGCTCTAGGGTCTTCCTTCTGGTGGCCACGGGGTTGGCCTTTATAGGAGAGAGGCTGTAACTTATGCACCTTTTAGCATAATGTAGCCTCACATCTCTTCCCAACATGGATTTTGTTCCAACCCTAGGAAGATCAAGCTGCTTCCCGATGACCACATTTGTTGTCGGTGACAGAGATGAACCTGCCAGCTTTTCTCACCCAAGGCAGGACCTTGTTCAGAACAAGGCTGCTCTCATTGAGGTGTATGAGTGGGTGTAGAATTCTTGCAGAAAGAATGCGTGATAAAGTGGGAGTGGGTAGCGCAAACTTTGTGCTCCAAACATTACAAATGAAGGCAACATAGAACACAGAGAGGGTGAGTGACCCCAATAGAGAGCACTGGAATTACAGCCTAGATTTGGCCTTTACTTACCTTCCTTCGTGTTCTTTCCTAAGCATCTTCTGCCCAGACCTTCCTTTGCGTGGATGATCATCAGTCCAACTTATGACTTGGATATGCTTTTTTATTGACTTTCATGCCTCTACATCTTGTGGTTGATTATTACAGGGCAATGGACTAGTCGCTGCACTTTATGACACGGTCTGTTGGCGGCTGGACGCAAGGTACAAGAGAAGAATCACGAGAGAGATAACTCAGCCAAGACTGAGGTTATGAACAAAAGGAAATTTATTAAACAAGAAAGGGGTATTTATAGAGACACAGGGCGAGGGTCTGGTGAACTTTAAAGAAGACAAACACAAACCTGAGAGACAATTAATATTTTAAAGCTTAAGAGTAATTGAAGAATGGGGAGTATAGGCAGGTGATCACTATCTTTGACTTAGGGAAGCCAAGGGCCCCATTGCAATCTTAGAAGGTCAATACAATAATTCAGCCCCTCAGTTTGCTGGAGGCAGATTAACAAGAGAGGTTTTCCTCATCTTGTTTGCAATGATTTCTTTGGTTTGCAAATGGCGCATAGCAACAGTCCTCCAGGTTTGTTACACTGGGGGATGTTTCTAAGAAAGGCAGTTCTGACAAGGCTGTGTCCCAGCATGACTGTTACTGCTTTCCTAAATACCTGGTGGCTTCGAAGTTCAATTGAAGTAACTGCTGCCTGCGCTCACCCCGTCTCAGTATACTCAGACCCTGACATCGAGAAATCTTCTCATATGTCTTCCCTTAGGATTCCTCCCTGGACTGGTGGTTAACTTCAAACTTGAACCACTTTTCCTTTGTTTCCATAGAAATGGCTTACATGATAAAGGTTTAACTTTGGATCCACCTACAACACTATCTCCATAAATCAGATATAACTGCTTCATTGGACTGATCTATTCCCAGGACTGAGAGACTGCTTCTATGAAAAAATGGAACAACTTGACTTTTGAATTGTGGAACTTTTTGAAAAGTGACAGAGACAAGGGTGTAGGAGAACAAAAATCTGCCATGCTGGATCCTGTCTTTGGAAGAGGATTATTCTGGGAGGGACTCTGAAAGTTGGGTGGAAATTGCTCTGATGCTTGTATCTATAGTTTGTCAGTAGGGATCTTCTTTCTTTCCCATGGACAAGGTAAATGTGCCTTTGTTTTCTCCAGGATATGCCCTACCCAACTTCCCCAAAGCCCCCAAACCTCCTATATCCAAGCTGAGGGATTTGTGATGACTTCCAAAGTCACATGGGTGTTGCTTAGTCACTCGGGACACTCCCATGTCTACACGAGGCATACAAGTCATTACTGACCTTCTATATGGCTTTTCTTCTTAAAAGAGACACCAATTATGACAAGGTGGGTCTGTCCTGATTAAGGTGTCCTTAATGTAAGGATGGACAGTTGGATGCTAATGGACACAGAGAGCTTGACCACAGTTCTGCTGAGCACTGGGCTGGAAGTGGAGGGTGGAGGGTGTGTGCTCTGCACAGCCAGGCCAGGGCAGCCCACAGAGCAGCTGTTTATGGAGACATTTACAGTGCCTGTGACTGAGGGTTCTACTGCTCCTCTGCTTGAAGTAGCCTGTAAGAATAGTCTTTCCGAAGCAATGTGTTTGTGTCAGGGTTCTATTGATGTTGCAGAATTTGCATCAAGGCTCGTTAACCTAAAACAGGAGGCAGTAGGTGTTTTGCCATGTACTTTAATGATTCAAAGAAGTGATAGTGACACCACATTAATTTTTAGACCATGGGGAACTGGTTCATCCCGGAGCAGGGTCTAGTCTTCTGAAATAGTGTGTCAGGCTGCAATGAGCTTCCTCTATGATCTTAAAACCACGGGGGCCCCTGTGAGCAGCTGGATAGAATCTGTCCCACTGGGCAGTGCAAATGTCCACGGATGGTTGACCCTCTCCCACCCCACTCATCCTTCCTCCTTTGATATCACACATGTTCCCAGGGCAGCTGTTAAAGGTCAGCACTGTGAGCTCAGCTGGAGTCCACCTGCCCAATCTGGACCTCTGTGGGCAGATCAGAGAAGCAGACAGACAGGCAGGCAGGCAGGCAGGCGGGGGGTTGGGGTGGGGGGTTTGGGGGGTGTGGGACTCAGGGCTGACTCTCCTTCAAAACTCATGGCTGGTGTCTTCTACAGGTAAGCTTTCTCAAATCTCCAGAGTCAAGGCTAAATACCACTACTTCATGCTGTCACTAAGTTTCCCTTAAAACTAGTTCTGTGCCCTTCTCGTTTATAAATAGCCTGTGCTCATGAAGACATATTGCTAAATTTAAAAAAAAGTGTCATTGATATATTGGCAACACAAAAAAGAGGAAAAGCTCACTCTTAACTCTCTTCTAAAGATAATGACAATGTCTACGTTACTTCCAAAGTCTCTTTTTTCCCCTAGACTCTGTATCTGATAAGGAGAACACAGCTTCCAAGTCCAGGAATTGGGGTTCTGGAGATTTGCTGTGTTGTACCCATGTTGGCATTTGTTGGGTTTCATTTTCTGCCCGTGATTAGCTTTGGAACCACCTGCCGTGGGTGGGGCTTCCTATGGGAATAGCCCCTCCCCCTCACAGGTCAGGGTGCTTACCACCAGGTGCTGACAGGTCACATGGAGGGAGTGAGATCTCTGGCCCCTCTGGCCCACCCACTTATGTATGCCAGGGCCTCACCTGCATGTGTCGGTGTTGGAAGTGATCCCGTGGAAGGTCACAAGGTCCGGTCTGGACTGACTGGTCTTGTGAGATCTGCTATTTAAAAGTATATTTTAATTACACCTGTTACCTTTTTTAAACCTCTTGGGGACACACATTCAGGTCATAGCCATTTTGTTTCCTCCAAGCTCTATGCCTAACGAAACATATTTATCTGAATCAGATTCATTCACTTAAGTGCTATTGTTGATATAAAAAGGGGAAAAAAGACCAAATTAAGTATTTATATGGTGTTAAGAAATACATATAAATTCCTCCTGCCTAGTAGAAGGACATAATGAAGAGAAAAGAGACACAGAGTAGAAAAAGAGAGTGTGATCACTAAATTAAAGTACTCGTTTCTTGAAAATAACAACAAATCGGTACCTTCTGGAAAGTCTTTTAAAAACAGAGAAAAAAATTACCAATGACATCGGAGACATATATGAGTATAGGAATGGAAATGTTTTTAAAAATATTATAAGCACCAGACATACTTCTAGAGTGTAGATTTGGAAGACTATGTGAAATGGCTAATTTTTCTGGAAACTATAAATTGAGATAATTTTTTTTAACCTGAAAAGACACATAAGTTATAGAGACTAAATCTAAGAGGCCAATCCATCCTTTTCTACCTACTGCCCACTGCCAACTAAACTATTTTGTAGGAAAATTCTTTTACTGTCAAAAAAAACCTGATAATGACCATAATCTAAAAATCTATGGCCAAGGATATTTGTATTTAGTGGCAAGCAAAAACCTACCCTGGTTAGCAAGAGTGTTTAGAACAAGTGTTCTTGGTGGAAAGACTGGAAAACTAGGCTTGAATGAGCATAAAAGAGGTGATGTCAACTGAAATTGGACCGGAGCTCTGTGGGCTGGTGGCTGACCAGCTACTGTTGATCCCAACATCTCTGGACTTTTCTCTCCTGGCTCCAAGACACACCTCCAAACCAGAGGACTCTCATCCACAACTACATAGCGAATTCTGGAGGTGTGTGTTCTAGAAGGAAGTACTAATGTCACCTGGTCATCCAGACCTGGAGTTCTGCCTTTTTTCTTGGGCTTGAGTGCCAGGATGTGAACACAGGACTCTGGTATCACTGAGGATAAGGACTTGCCGCTTTTCTCGTGCAGGTGGTGTGAATCTCCAGGGAACTGCGGGCACGCAGGGCCAGGCTATGGCCCCCTTGTCAAGACCTCTGACTCTTTCTTGATCTAGAACGTTGCTTCTGTTTGGTTCTGGATTCTGGTTATAGGACCCTTTAAACCTGAGACTGTCTGGAATTTGGACTTAGGGAAAAGACAGGCCAGGATAATAATTCTCAGTAATCTCAGAGCAATTTTGGGGTGGTTATTATTTTCACTCCAATCCTATGTAGAAATGTGCAGACTGCTTTATCATTTGCTCTGTAGAAAAACAGAAGCTGACTTATGAAAGAGCAGTCAAAAATTGCTGGCCACTAAAAACTCACTCAGGTGAGGAAGTAACAAATTAATTATAGAAATTTGAGAACTGATGAAGTAGCAAATTATAGCAAAGGCAGTTAGCAACAAGCTTTGCTGTGTCCTTACTGGCTTATATCACTTAACTCATTTAATCCCTTACAATCACCTGGAGGGGGGAGGGGAGAGGGCAGGTATTACAATTGTTTTATCCTCATCTCCCTCTCCACCTCTCGAATCCTCAGTTCTTTTTTTTTTTTTTTGAGACTAAGTCTCGCTATTTTTGCCCATGGAACACAGGCTCTCGTTGCCTGGGGTACCGCTGACTCAAGCAATCCCCAGCCTCAGCTTCCCAGGTAGCTGGGATTACAGGCACGTGCCACCATGCCCAGCTATATTTTTGGAACTAGTCTCGCTACGGGCCCCAGGCGGGACTCAAACCATGATCCCTAGCCCCGGCTGCTTCATAGGCTGTAGCTTATAGGTACGAGCCACCGTGCCCGGCCCCTGAATCCTCACTTCTAAAGCTGCTTAGGCACCTGAGCTCAGGACCTTGGGGGCCTCAGGGTCCCTGAGCAACAGTCACTGTCTAGCCTGGAACGGACACAATTGGCTTCTGATGACCAGTCAGCATCGGCGAGAAGCCAAGACCGTTTTATGGCTTCCGTGAGCTGAACTCTGCACTTGCCTTTATGAAAATAGGCTAAGACTGTGACTCCACTGACATGAGAGAATGTAATACCAGGTGCATTATATTCATCTATCATCTTAAGAGAATTCCAAACTTGTTCATGGGTTCCTGATGTTATCATGGGGCTCTGGGTGGTTTGTCGAGGTTCCCCTGGGCAGGGTGGGGTGGGGTGCTAGCCAGGTATTCCAGTCTGCAAATCAGGACACAGAGAAAACCATTACTCTTGCTCAACAAGCCTAAGCCAGGAGGAATGGCTCCCGCTACTGAGTTCACTGCAAAAGATGCATGGTAGTGTTATGGTTCGGAATCTGACCAGCCTCACGCAGAACACAAGACCACAGAAGATGCAAGAGCAAAAAGCCTTTTTATTTTCAGGTCGACCTGGGTCCAACCTGGACCTACTGATGCGTCGGCAGTGTCTTAAGCCGGAAGAACCCAGATCCAAAGAGAAACAGGGTTTTATGTTCTCCTAGGAACAAAGTTTCATGCAGATGTTTTGATATAGTTAAAGCCTTGAGACAGAGACCAGATAATTAACCACCTGCTAGAAAAAGTTTTGGGGACAGTAGTTCTGGCCTTCTCTCTCTGAGTCTGCTGGCCTCCCTTTGATGGTCTCAGAAAGTTATCTTTTAGCATACCTGGCTTTCAAGCTTTGAGCAATAATTTTTTAACACTTTCAGACTATTTAACCCTTTCAGATTATGACAGTAGAAGCACCAAGGCAGCAAGCACAGACCACAGGGTCCAGGCTGAGGCAATGTCTGCAAACGCTGCCAATGCAAAGGTGCCTCTTCCACCAGGAGCTCCAGGATGGTTTATTTGTTTGTTTGTTTGTTTATGTATGTTTCACATCGTATTCTCTGGGGATCACCCACCACCTTCCCTCCCTGACTGCTCCCTCCCATCTCTCCCCCTCACCCCACCCCCGCTCCCAATTGTGTTCTTTACTTTGGTTGTTAGCTTGTTTGGACTTTTCCTCCTGGCCTCTTGCTTGTTTTTTCATATATTAGTGAAACCATTTGGTTTCTGTCATTTTCTTTCTAGCTTGTTTCTGCTCATATGATTTCATCTAGGTTCATCCATGTTATCATCAATTCATCAAATTTGTCATTTTTAATTGGTGAGTAATATTCCATTGTGTACATGTACCACATCTTCTTCATCCAGGACAGTTTAGATCCCAGAAGCTGTATCTGGTCGCTTGCTCTGTCCTCCACAAGTGCAACCTAGTGCCACCTGTTGGTGTCAGGCAGGATTGAAGAGACTTGACTCTGGAGCCTGTGTCTTGCTACCCTGGAAGTCCATCCACTGGGTGCTGGCAAGCAGGGGGCTGGGGCCCTCCCATCGTTCACTTGATCTTGGCAGTCCCCTATGAGGGAGGCCACAGATAGAGAGAGGGGGGTGACTTTGGGCAGTAAAGCAGGTTGGTACACCCAGAATCCGTATCTCCAGGAGTTCTGAGCCCAATGACTGCCGTGGACAGGACAGAAGATGTCCCCTCCCACACCCCCACAAGTCTAACCAGCTCCCAAGAAAACCCCTGGAAACATTTTTACTGCAATAGCCACCTCTACCTCCCACGACTAGGAATGGGGTGTCATTGAAAGCGGGGCCCCGATGAAGGAAGACCCGAGGGGATGAGAGGGTTGTGGGCAAGTCGACTGCACTTCACCACCTCTTTTTTGCACTCACAACAGTGTAACAGAGCGTGCACGAGGGAGAGTGATTTTATTATCAGGATAACCCCCGATGCTCTCTATTTTATTAGAAAAGAGATTTATTCACAGACTTTAATTAGAAGGAGCAATTGCCTGTGACCCCCTTGCACCCTGCCATGACTCACCAGGGGATGGGGCATCATGCCGGAGAGCAGGGGCCCCCCAAGCTGCCAGCAGTATACTGAGATGCTGTAACTCACTTTGTTCTTATCTCAGGGCTGCTTTCCCTGATTTCTCTTCTGAGCTCAAAGTCAAAGGCCCCAAGGGGAGCTTCAAGGGAAGCTGGACGTGGGGGGGGGATGAGTGTCCAGGAGTGGGAAGATGGACACCTGGGAAGATGGACACCTGGGAAGGTGAAGAAGCAGCAAGTAGGGCAGAGCCTGGTGCAGAGCCCCCTCTCCCGACCTGGGGGATGTGACAATGACAGAGTGAAACATTCTGCAGATGTAGGCCTTGGCACCCACCCCTGCCACCCTGCACTGAAGAAGGAAACCTGAGCTGTTTCTCTGTCAGACCAACACAGAGGCAGTGGCTCCCTGACACCCAGAAGAGAAAGACAGAGGAGCCAGCTCTGAGGAGAGCTGTTCAGGGCATTTTCTCCCACGCTGCATGCCACCTTTCCTGGCCCAGATGCTGAATGCACCTGAAATCGGGTCCAAAAAGGGCAGAAGTCTCCAAGCAACAGGCCACATTTAAAATGCAGCTTCTGCCACCCACGTTCCCTCAGGTTCGTACCACCTGCCTGTAGCAGTTGCCAATCAAATGAAGTTTAACCTCAGGGTTTATTAACAAGGGAATATTTACAGGGAAAGTGAAAAATCCTTAAAGCCACAAGTGACCGGTTATCTCGCTCCAGGACCATCTAGTCTGAAAGTCCCAAACACATGTCCAAGATGGTGCCCCTTTGCCCCTCCAAGAGGCAGACACGTCTGCAAAGTCCAGTCTTTCTCCAGCGTCTTCTCTTCGCTTCTTCTGTAGTGTTCCAAGCTGCTCCGCTTCTCCAAGGCTCTTCAAACTTTTTCCACAGTTGCTGATACACAAGTCAGTTTTCCACATCCCTGGCCATCTCCAGGGACCAGCTCACTATGCCACCTTGCTGCGGTGCCACTCTCTCCACACTGGACTCCATAGCTCCTCGCCACCACCAGCTCACTCTTCAGGGGGCTTCTGCCCAGTCTGGTCACTCAGGCTGCTCTTTACCTACCTGCCATTCTCTTCTCTCTCCTCTCCCCAAAAGTCTGTCTCTCTCTAGTCTGTGCTCCTCTTCATCTCTCTCTTTCCCCCCTAAAAGCCAAAGGTTCCCATTACCCTCTACACACCCTTTAGGTGATACATTTTCTCTTCCCAACCTGGGATTTGCAACAAAGCTTAGGCCTCTTGTGTTTTTCAGGCACAGTTAATGGCATCAGTGCCCAAATTTCAATACTGCCCATATTGGAGTCCCCACTTCACTCCCTCTCCCAGGCTGGACTCACTCCCGTCTGAGGGCAATGGCACATGTGACAGGGAAGCCCAAGGGCAGTGCAAGGGACTGACATCCAACCTGGCAAAAGCCCGTTTGGGGTCTGGAGGCTGGAAGTGGTAGTGCTGGAATGCAGACCACCGAGTAGGGACCTCCTGGATGCTAGAGAGGCCAGGAGGACTCTGGATGACTGGGTGACAAATCCACTTTCTTCTTGTCTCCCATTCTTCAGGATTCCTCTGCCTTCTTGTCATCTCCTCCTACCCCAACCCCAGACCACCCCGTCCCTCTGATTCCAAGCACAGCACTTCAAGGAATCTCTTAAACTGCTGTCTGTTTGGGGGTGATGGGAAGCACTTTCCTGAGGAGCTGTGGGTCAGCTGACAAGGGACAAGAGTGGGGAGAATGGGCAGCTGGGGATACCAGCCTCTAGACCTCAGGTTGCAGGAGTTGAAAGGACTTTTGTTTGGATGAATGAATGTGTCCTGGGTATGACTTACCGTGCACATATGGAACGTCACTGGGATTTATTTTTCTAAGTCAACTTTAAAGAGTCCTCTTGGCCCTCCTCTGCATTATTTCCAGGTCCCAAGTGTATGATAGAGTCTAGAACATTCATCAAAAGTTCCCTGTCTTTGGCTCACATTCCTTACACATTGAGTGCACTTGAATGCTCTTGAGGGCAGGTGGCTTCGAGGTTTCCTTGGTAGGTACTGCACAGAGAATTTTGCTGGGGCGGGGAGGTTCACATGGACTTATTCCCAAGGTAAATCCTGCCAGTGCCTGACCCAGAGCCCAATCTCGGCATGCAGCACAGTCCTAGGATCCGGGTTCCTATGATTCCTGCGATCCTCAAGTGCCCCCCACTCTCAAAGCTGGGAGAAATGAACTTGACCTTGGATCTTGTGGCTTCACCATCCCTGTAACTCCACATGCCCACTGCAGCCCTGTGACAGCCTGCAGGCATCCAGCACGACTGCTCTGTGAGCCCATACTTCTCTCACAGACCAAGATGTCAGCAGGGTTGGTCTCTTACAAAGCCACAAGAGAAACCCTGGTCTAGGCTTCTCGCCCAGCGGCTAGTGGCTTAGGTCAGTCATTCCTTGGCTTCTGCACCATCACCCATCTCAGCTTTTTCCTTCAGGTGTCCATTGCCCTCCCTGCATTCCCGTCTCCAAACTTCTCTTTTTTACAAGGACACCAGTCATGCTGGACTAGGAGTCCTACCAACTACCTCCAGGATGGCCCCAACTCCATCTCGACTGACCAGTGACAATGGCTCTATTTCCAAGTAAGGCCACATTCTGATATGTTGGGAGTTAGGGCAGCAAGATATAAATTTGGGGTGACACAATTAAATCCATAACAATGAGCAATTTGCTCCATTTGCCGGAGACTCTCCTGAAAGTTCCATGTTCCAGAAACTTCCTCAATCTTCTTAGTCTGAATAAACCAGAACAATTGATCACCTTCATTGGGAACAATGCCAAAACAGTACCCAAAAGTGTCAAGTACCTGGTCATCTTCTGCTGAATACACTTCTCAGAGGGAAGGCTGGCTATGGGACAGATGCATCTGAGGGATCCCCAGCCTCTTTGGTGGATGTTGTTTCTTTGGATCCTGACATGTATCTGATATTTGCTAAGTGTTGATGGGATGGACAGAAGAGGTGCAGAGAAGGGGGGTACAGGTCAAAGGGGGAGGTCAAAGGGATGGGCTGGAGTTGTGGAGGCTGGGGTCCCTCTGGGAGAGGAAGACTCTGAATGAGGGATCATGGGAGGAAGGTGCCAGAGATGTTGGGTGCAAAGAAAGCTGCCTATGGGGGTACATTCACCTGAGGCCCTTCTCCATGGGTGGAAATCTCAACATCTGATTTGAAGGTGAGCCACATGGCTGGAGCCTCCATCCCGTACTTCTAGTCTCTGCTATTCTCAGTTGCACTGCTTCTGGGGTATGGGAACAACCTCTAAATTCTCCCTTGATCCAAAGAGAATGACTGGCATGGGTTATATTTAAATTGTGTCCGAATGAGCCTGCTTTGAGGTGTAATTGGGTGCCAGGCTCCAGGCAGGACTGACCTGCAGGGAGACAGGAAGAGCTAAAGGTGGAGCAGCAAATCCATCACCCAGAAGCAAAAGTGGTGTGGTAGGAGGGGTCTCCAGCCCCACTGAGGTGAGGCAAGTGGTGCTGCTGCTTATCAGTGAAGTCTTAGGAGGTTTAAGCAAACACCTTCTGAGAGAACTCTGAGTTTTCTGACATCATCTTGAAATAATCCCCTCCAAGCATGCTTTCCGATTACTGATCCAGCTAATAGAGAAATTGAAATAGATTCTCATTCATAAAAGCCACCATCACAGGTACATAAAAATGTCATGAGCTGAGAAATTATTCCAGAAAAAAAGTATGATTTGGATAAATGATCACAACCGCTCTGGCTATATAAACATTCTTCTTTCATGAGGCCACAGATGAATCACAGCTCAGGTGGAGTGTGGTGGGCTGAAAAAGCATATTTTCTAGTTTGCAGTCTGCTGATAATACTATTTTCAAGAAACTACTGAGTAGAGAACAAGATTTCAGGAATTCCAAATACTTCATTCAGGAAAGGTTTTTCTGAATTTCTTCCAGAAATATATGCCTTTTCCCATACTGCCAGTTAATTACCCAGTCCTAATAAACGGTTTCCCTGGTTTTCATCTAAATATCACCCATCTCTGGGGTAAATGAGAAGTCCATTTTACAGAGGAAAACACTGAGGAACACAGTACCTGGTGACAGTGAGAGCCATCCTCAGACTTCCAGGACGCCAGTCATCTTCTCACTGTTTTGTTTTATTTTTCTTACTGCAATAACATTGCATTATGAGTCCAGGCCTTCACAGGGTGCCCAGCTTGTCCTTTGCCATGGGTCCCAGGTGCTCATGCTGTGGTGTGGGTCTTCAGAGGGGTCATCTGGCACCAGCTGTTCCTTCTGGATGAGTGATGAGGAGCAAGTAGCTGGCGTTTATTATTTACTCCCAGAATCATGGCAATATGCTTTCTTTCTATTTAGCAACTACCACTTGGTCACTGGCTTTGGGAGGTGACCCAAAGGGCCCACCCATATTGGGGTGGCCTGTCACCAGGCCTAGCAGAACCACGGCCATGTGAGTTCATATTGGCCATGGTTTCTTCTCCATGGAGAAGTGGCAGAGGGAACTCTGACACCCATGGAAGGACGGTGTCACCCAAGACTCAGGCATCCTGGGACCTGATTGCAGAGTCCAGTCTCCACATCTCACTGCCGGCTGCCCAAGTATAAAAAGAACCTGCTTTTCCAAATTCCACATTCATTTATTCTTAAAAAAAGAGAGAGAGAGAGAGAGAAGTCTGGGAATGATACAGGGTAGTGACGCAGTTAAAAATTGTTTTGGCACCAAAATACCCTGGTGGGCGGAGTCTGAGAGAAAGACCCCAGAGAGAAAATGGGAAGCATCAAAGGGCATAGAAAAAGGACTAATGAAAAGAAAGGAAGAGAGAGACGAGAATGGCAGACTCAGAGAACAGGCCCACGTGGAAGCCCCCAGGAAGAGTGAGCTGGAGATAGGAGGAGCCATGGTGGGAGAGTGGCTGGCAGAGAAGTAGTCTCTGTGGAGTCAGATGCCAGAATGACAGGCTGGGGCTGACCAGGGGCTGCTGAGGGCAGGCCTGGTGGATTTGGCCAGATGCTGCCGAAGGCGGGCCTGGTAAAGGAAGCACTTGTAGCCATAACAAGGTGGCATATTTGGAAAGCTGATTTGGGATCAGCATTTTGTTGAAGCAGTTTGAAGAGCCTTGGAGAAGCTGAGCAGCTCAGAATGCTGGAGAGAGAAGCAAAGAGAAGATGCCGGAGAAAGACTGGACTTGACAGAGTGCCTACCTCTCATATTTGGAGGGGCAAAGGGCAAAAACTTGGATGTGTCTTTAAGAACTTTGGGACTGAAAACGGTGAAGGGGTAAAATAACTGCCACTTGTGGCTTTAATAAGTTTTTGTTTTCCCTGTTAATTTTCCTTATAAATAAAACCCTGTTGTTAATTTGCATTTGATGACTTTATATCTTGATAGTTGACCTTTTATCATCATATAATGTTCATCTTGGTCTTCTATTACAGTCCTTTTATTAAAGTCAGCTTTGTCTTTAAAAAATATTGCATTTGACTGGCAGCTGCTACACATGGGTGGTACAAACCTAAGGGAACCTGGATAGCAGAAACCACATCTTGAATGTGGCTTGTTGGTTGGAGACTTCTGCTCCTATGGGACCTGAGTTCAGGAAGAGGAGAGAGCATTGTTGCATGGCAGAGTCTGCTGTACCCAGAATCACCACACTTTGGACAAATTCTGCTTGAAGCCAGGGTCAGTCCCACGTTGCCTCTCATCAACACACATAAAAGTTTTCTCGTTACCGTAGTCAAGAAAAAGGAAAGAAACACTTAAGAGGCATAAAGGTAGACAACAAAGGGGCCTCATTTGCAGATGAAAGTTTGATGTTATTGCTGGACACGTAGACATAGAAACCACGACCCTTCCTACCCCAGTGCTAGTCACTAGAAAAATATTTAAAAATCTAAATATCTTCTTTGCAGATAAAACAAACTTGAACAAAAAATGCATTGAAAGCTGTAGACAGAAATCTAAATATGTTTGTGGGTGGGAAGATTTGTCACTATAAAGAAGGCAGGTCGCCTTTATTTTGCCAATGCTTATGACACAGGATAACTCGACTGGATGGCAGCCAGGGTCTCTGGACATGACACAGTTGAAAATTGTACTGGGCACCATACTGTCCTGGTCGGCGGGGTATGAGAGAAAGAACTGGGGGAGGAAATGCGAAGAGCAGAAAGGGCGCATCAAAAGATGCAAAGAGAGAGGAACAGACATGAGAATGGTGGTTAGTAAACAGGAGCCCGAGTGGCCAGGCTGGACAGGAGGCCCCCCTCAAGAGTGAGCTGGTGTTGGCAAGGAGCCATGATGGGAGAGTGGCTGGCAAAGGAGTAGCTGGTGTGGGGTTGGATGCCAGAATGGCAGGCTGCTGAGGCTCAGGGGCCTCAGGGGATGCTGAGGGCAGGTCTGGTGCATGTAGCCAGATGTCATCAAAGGCGGGTCTGGTAAAGGAAGTGTGTGGAGCTGCAGCAAGGTGGCATGGAAGCTAGCTGGAAAGCTGGTACCTGGAGATAAGCAGGGATTTGGAAAGCTGATTTTGCATCAGTATTTGTTGGAAAAGTTTGAAGAGCCTGGGAGAAGCTGAGCAGCTTGGAATGCTGGAGAGAGGGGAAGCAAAGAGAAGACCCTGGAGAAAGACTGAACTTCGCAGTGCCTGCCTCAGGTGTGGAGAGGCAAAGGGCACCATCTTGGACATGTGTCTTTGGGACTGAAAATGGTGACTGGGGTAAGATAACTGGCCTCTTGTGGCACTCAGTACTTTTCGTTTTCCTGGTTAATTTTCCTTGTTAATAAAACTCTGTTGTTTAAATTACACTGTGACTTTAGCAAGTGCAACACGTGGGTGGTAAGAACCCGAAAGAATGTGGGCGGCAGAAGCCGCATTTTAAAAGTGCTGCTTTTTTAAAAACTTTTTTTCCTTTGGCTTGTGGATTGGAGACTTCTGCCCTATTTTGCACCTGATATCACTTAGTCTTATAAAAGTCCTAAAATGTTTGTGAAGAGGGTAGAAATACAATGACCAACTGGAAGATCAGTCAGCTGTGTGTGTGGTAAAGGGGATGGAGCATGTGTTCTCAGATCCGAAGGCTGCCATCCAGCTATGGGTAAGAGAACAGTGTGGCAGGGACCCTGGGGTGCACATGAGGCCAAATGAGCATCCCAGGCAGCTGGAAACAGGTCTCCTATGCCTGCAAGCTTGGGATAGACAGAAGTGGCATTAAAATCAGTAGAGAAGGAATAAACCAAAGTAGTGGTAATGGCAAGATAACGAGATGCCTTCCTTTTGGAAGAAGAAAACATGAGGTTATTTTCCCCACCACATTAAAAATGAATTTCTATTGTGCAAAGACACCCTTGTCAAGCATGGAACAACATCACTTTTGCAGAAAGCATAGGCAAATAGTGTTTGGAGAGGGCAGACTATCAACAAAGCATGAATTACGCCTAAAATCTTTGACCTAATCATCGAACTAAACTAGAAATTCTCATGCCAAGAGGCAGGAGACTTGGAAGGAATAAAAACTGATTTTTTCAAGCTATGTAACTGGCATTTCAGTGACCAGGATAGCTAAAGAATCCGAATTTAAAAAGACAAATCCCATGTAAAGTGGTGGTGGTGGGGAAGGGTGATTAAGCATTTCCACAGAGAAGGACTTCTCCATGGTCTGTAAATGCAGGTAAATAGCCTTAACCTCATATTTCAATAAGCAAATCAGGATGAAACAGAATGAGGTACCATAATGCCCATCAGTTCTAGGCAATTAATAAGATTAATAAGCTGTTTGAGCCTCACATGGGTGAGACAGATGTGGGTGAGTACCCTGTACCAGTGGTGCTTGGGGTAAGTGTACCCCAGAGCAATTTGACACCTTTGGGTACTTCCTCCTCCAGAGTAACTTGGTGTTCACTGCAGCTCTATTATTCCACAGCAGTATAGGTGAACCTCGCAGCACAGCAACAGAGGGCTGGATAAATAATCTGAGTTCTTGTGATTAATGGAGGCACCAAAGTGGGTACATCTCTAAGGCGGATGTTGAAAGCAAAAAGCAAATTGCAAACCAAGTGAGCAGTTGGATATGATTTGTCTAAATTTTCTAAACACAGCATTGTGCACATACTGTGGTGGAAACGGCAGGACACAGTCATGGCAGAGATTGCAGCAGCCTCAAAATACCTACAAGAAAGACATTGCAGTGTCTCTCGGGAAGGACAGGCAGGGAAGAAATGAGAGATGCTGCTGGCATTGAGCTGGATTTCTAATGTTTTATTTCTATGAGGACTTAGAGGTGAGATACGTGTGGCATCCACTGGGCGCCGGACACTCCAGGGCCACTGAAACAACTGGCCTTCCTGACTACACCAACACGAATGCTAAGATGTGTTGGTAGAATTCATTTAGTATTAGCAGCTAGTGTCTGGCGGGCAAGATGGCATCAGCACTCACTGGGGATGAATGGGGAGCTGGAGCACGGAGCAGGGGCTGTGGCCACAAACAGGACAGAGCCAGGGAGATGGGTCCCAGCCACATCTCTGCTGATGACTCATCCTCAGGTTCTCGACCTCTGAACTTTGACCCCTTATGCTCTCTCCAAATGAGTGCATCCTCCCAAGTGCCTAGGATGATAGGTGACTGTGTTAACCTAACGACCTATTTTCTTTGCTCCCTCATGACGTCAAGAAGCAGGTGTGGGGCCGACGAGGAGGCTGAAGCACAGAGAGGTTAAGCCTCGTGCCCAGAGTCACCCAGCTCAGCGGTAGCCTGGGTGGGACCGAAACTGACGGGAGTCAGAGTCCAGGTGTCCAGGGCATGGATGGAGGGTGGGCAGGAGACAGTCACAGCCAAGAAACTGCAGCGAGGTCGTCAGAGAGAAGAACACGCAGCGCCTGAGCACAGTGACTGCTTTGAAAGCAGGAGTTGCCGTGGAAGCAGCCACAGGCAGCTGGGAACAGGTGGGGAGTGGAGCTTTAGAGCGGGGCGGGGGCTGGACCTCTGCTTTCCAAAGAGACTGTGCTGGCTTTTGAGTTTTCTGTGACGCAGGAAATGAATAAATTCAATATGTATTTGAGAAGATTAATTTGGTCTAATTTTCTCTAAATGTCATTTTATCCAATACAGCAAATCAGTCTTGGACAAGCATTGAACTAGCATTGTATTCAGTTCTTAGACTGCATCTCCTTACAGATTCATAGGTCCTTGGCTCCTGAAACATCTACCACCCACTCACCCAGTGACTGACCAATTGATCTATCTATCTATCTATCTATCTATCTATCTATCTATCTATCTATCTATCTACCTATCATCTATCTATCTATCTATCTATCTATCTATCTATCTATCTATCTATCTATCTATCTATCTATCTATCTATCTATCTATCTATCTATCATCTATCTATCTATCTATCATCTATCTCTATCTACTATCATCTATCTGTCTGTCTACTATTTATATACTTATCTCTCTGTCTACTATCTATGTAGCTAGTTATCACTCATCTATTATCTATATCTATCTACCTCTAGACAAATCTATCTTTCATTGATTAATTAACTGTTTACTTTTACAAAGGGATGCAATTCTAGCTGATCTTCCTTCCATGGAAGTCAGAGAAACAATCAAATTATTGGCTCAAGGATATTCTTTGAGACACTGTACTTGCCTTTACTTTAAAACATTTTCTGTCCATGCTCACTCTAATTATCCAGCCTGGGTTTCATCCTAATAAAAATCACGTTGCTCTAGGAGCACGTAGAAAGAGTCTAATGTCAGCAAGACCAAAAGAGAAGTGTCCTCACCCCCCAGGTTTTGACCTGTATGTCTTTTTCCTTCTATTTGGTTTGACTTAATTGGAAGCTGTTACATACATTTTTCTTTTTCTCATATTGATTTTCATCCTTTCTAGTCTCATTTCAGAACTCACTCAAGCATTTCTGCTTCCCCAAGAGCTGCTATTCTGCCAGTAATAGGGTGCCAGGTGCAATGCTGTAATCTAAGTTTGGGGTATTATTAAGAGCATTTAATTCACATAATTATGTTTCATTAGGAAAAAATGACTAAATCTTGGATTGAATTGACTGGGGCATTACTATTTTAGGGTTGTCGTTAAGAATCTCACATTATTGGGCCATTTCACATGGTGGTTTGAGATGTCTACTTTCACTAATAATAATGATGTTAAACCTTCAGTAGGAAAGCATTTATACTTACCGGGAGACTAGCAGGTTATATGTTCGTTGGAAGCACCTAAATGTCTCAGCCATTTCCCCTTGTTTCCTTAGGCTCAGGAAAACAATTCTCAATGACCTCATTAGTCTCAAAGCTCATTAGTCCTGGGTGGGTCCTTTATTTGTTTTCAGGCTTGAAAGCCAAGTCTCTGCCCATCATTCTGCTGAGAATGACAGGGCTACATTTCTGTGTTAGCCCAAATGAGTTTTCCACTTGTCTTTAAGAAACCTGGAATTAAGCCATGTGCATCCTTCTGTAGAAGGAGGACTAGGAACATTCCTGTGGACTGCTGGTAGTTCTGTTGAAGGTTTGGTCCCTTTAATCATGACTCATGAAAGCTCCAACTCACTCTTGGGAGGAGGGTGGGCAGCCTGGAGTTGCCTCGCCGGCATTCCCTGGCATTGAGGCAGTTTTCCCTGGCAGGCTATCCCCAGCATGTCAGCGCCAGTGCTATTCTCTCCACACTAGATGTCAGTAGAGCGCTCCTTCCTAGGGTCCCAGCTGAGACATGTTTCTGGGTATCGCCAGGTGTCCTGGGGGCAGAGTCCTCAGGGTTGAGAACCATTGCAGCCATGAAAATATTTCATCCTCTTAAATAATTGAATCTCCTAGCCGAGAAAGGCATCATTCCTTACTTAGAAGCACAGTTGTTGATCGATCCCCATATCATCAATAGAAAGCAGTGGAGAAAATCTTTCAGGAGAGAAAGGAACCCAAATCTAGTTAATTGAAACTCAACCCCCTGGGACCAGGTAATTAAAGGTGTTCTCAGTTGACCATCTTGCCAAAATCAATACAAACTACAATGTCACCCACCTTACCTTGGTGACCCATTTTCTTGGGATATTCCTTTTCGAGGTCTGAGAACTGGGAATTAAGAAAACAGAACAGAGATGGTGTCTTTGTTGCCTAATAAAAGTGTTTGCTACTCACCAGTCTGATTCCTCTGAACATCTGATCATTCCACCAATTTTCTTTGATATTATTTAAAAGGAAACAATCGTTTAGGATAGAAAAAAAGGAGGATTAACCTCTGGGGAAAGAAGCCCACCAGGGAAGGGTGTGCAAAACAATTGGGAAAATGCCAGGATGAAATGGGTCTTTGTGGATTCTAGGTTCATACGAGGAGGCTCAGGATCAGGAGCTACATGCAAGGTTTCTGGCACTGGATCAATTTCTAGCTCAGGCTCCTGGTTGAACCAGGTGATCCTGACATAGCATTTGATTTTCCCTGCCTTGGCTTTGGCGTGTGTCTGTGTAATAATGTGCCAGGGAGGGATAGGCGAGTTCTGAAGCTCTTAGGAGTTTTTCCAAGCACACTGAGTATATGCTAAGCACTAATAAAGCAATGTAAAGAGTCTTACATTTAAAACTACCTGTGGACTCAGATGGAGTGGCCAAGAGTGGGGTGTGTTCTCTGAGACAGCCCCAGCATCCATCGCTGTGCGATGCCTGGCCTTGCTCTGGTCAAGCTAAGTCGGTTGCGAAGGCTACATGAGACAAGGCAGGCAGAGCCCGGGCAAGGGTCAAGTCCCAAAAGGAATAAGTGACAGGTTTATTCTTCCTCCCCAAGCCTGAAGACAGATGTCCAAGTTCTGAGCAGCTGTGAGACCCAGGTCAACTCCTTGCTATTATGGAATCTTCATTCTTGCATCTGCTGAGTCTCTAACTCAACCCACCCTCCACCCACCCCCCATTCATTCAATAAACTGTAGCTGACTTGCCACGGTGTGCCTGTGAAGGCCTGAAAATCCTGAAATCCCTCATTTCATTTTAAATCACGGAGAATTTTGAATGTATACAAGAGAAGCAAGTGCATTTATTTATTTGTATATTTGTTTATTTATTTGAAGCAAGTACATGCCAACGAAGCCCTGTTGACCCACCACTCAGCTGTGACGCTGACCAAGTCCAGCAAGAGTCCTTCTGCTTCCACTCCCGCGACCCCTTCGAGGTTGGAATGGCAGGTCGACACGACCTAAGGGTTCCCATTAACTCCATGTTCAACGTGAGTCTCGGGATGATGTGACTGCTTCCCAGACTTACCCCCCCCCCGCTACCTGAACTCCACCCTTTAGGCATCAGCCTTCAGAATAAAGGCAGAACCTCTGCCCTCCTACTAGTCACGCAGGGCTGCCCTGCAGCTGGCAGCCTGCTCCCACCTCACGTTTCCAGAGCCCCTATGCCCAAAAGAAAGAACCTAGTGGAGAGACGGTCAGAAAGCTATGTGATAATGACTGGGGCTGGCACTTCTTAAACACCTGGTGTGCACAAGACATGGTGTCAAGAGATGATGGCTGAGATGCTCAGGAGCACCCAAATAAGCAGTTGTGACTATTTTTATCCAATTTGAGGATGACAAGGACACTTGAGAAATGCACCCCGGGTCACAGCAGAACATGGTAGAGCAGAGATGGGACCCCCAGATGAGGGACAGAACCCAACTCAGCGGCCAGGATGCACCCACTGGCTGGAGAGATGGATGCCACATCCGTCCCCACATGCCTGGAGTGGTCAGCTGGCAGGGACTTGATCAACTCTTTGTTGATCAAGGTGCAGGCTCTGGGGAGGAGCGATGGGCCAGTGGACTTCATTCCCACAGAAAGTGCTTCTGATGTGCCAGCACCACCCAGCGTGCAGCTGTGTAGCCAGGGAGGCAGTGAGTTTCCCCATCCCCAGAGGTGCACAAGCAGAAATAGATAAAGGGATATGCCTTGTGGAACGTGGAAGGAGGTAGAGAGATGAACTTCAGATAAGAGGAACATCTCCTATCTCTCTAGCCCCCTCTAGCACACTAGAGGGTGGGCAACAGCACGTCTCTCACCTGTCACCCAGCTTCCTAACCTCTTTGGAATGTCCCAAGAGACATATGACCTATTACTACTACTAATGACTGTTGTCCCCACAGGTAAATTCTCCTGTTATCACGCATCCCCGCATCCTCCCAGCTGTAAGTCACGTACGTTTTGCTCCTTCCTCATGCCATCATTGTAACCTTTCCTTACTGGGGTATGTAAGAGGCTTCACAACTTCATTACAGTTGGATCTGGACATGCTTCCCAGGATCCCCATTCTGCAGGCTGGCCCACAGATCGCTATCCATCTCTTCCATCTCATGTTCTTCTTCATTCCACACGCAACTCCTAACAAAGCCTTAGATAATGGAACACCTTTATCTATTCTCTATCTCTTGCACATCAGAAATGGTTCCTGGCAAGTTTCTTATCTGTGATGGCAGCCCCCTAACCTCCTAGGACTATCCCACTGAAGAGATATGTCCCTGAAAGATAAAGGTGTTTACCCCCACAGGTATTTGTCCTATTAGTAATAAACCCCCACCCCCCTACCTTGAGTGTTACATACCACAGTTTTTTCCTCATGTACATCCTGGATTTTCCCCTTCATTGTAATCATTCCTTTGCCAAGATATATAAGGGGACCCTGAACCCATAATAAATGACAGCTCTTTCTCACCAAGTCCCCATCTGGGATATGAGCTTGGCCTCTATCTTAGATCCTTATCAGCTTCTTCTGTCTGTTCCTCTTTTCCCACTCAAGTCTCCCGACAGGAAGCAGGACAGGAACAGTTCCTGCAGGTCTGCATTTAGAGGCCTGGTGGTTCAGACACTCGCCTCACTGAGCCTCACTATCCTATTTGTAAGCCGAGACCAATGAACAGAGTTGTTTGGAGAATGAAAGACGCTATTGACTGAAGCTCTGGCTCATGCTACACATGTCGTAAGAGGCTGCTGCCCCCCCGATGTCTGCACAGGTTCTCGCTTCTGAACGGTGGAGGATTCACCTTCATGCGTCCATCCCTCTGGACACACACGCAGGAATCCTTGCGGGATCTGCTCCCAAGTGGTGTTATCCATCACACAAAGCAAGCTGTCTGCATAGCCATTAGCTGCATAGTCTTGCTAAGTTTTCCCTAAAGCCAGCCTTCACTGTTTCATGGGCTGAGAGAAAGATGGAGCAGGTGGGCCAGTGGTGAAGGGCTCCCTCCCCTAGTCCTGGTTATAGGCAGCGATAAGAGTAGTGTGTCTGCTTTCATGGCAGCTCAGCTCACAATGCGCAGAATAACGTGGACAGTGATGCGGGCACCTGAAATATCTCGGGGCTATGATGGGACTGGATTCCACATCCTCTTCCCCACCCCCCACCCCCTGCACTGAGCATGGGTGGGCGAGGGAGGAGGAACAGCAGACAAGGAGGGTACACCCTCCTCCCCGAGCTGGTTCCTTCACCCTGTGCGGCAAGGAGCATATACCCTCCTCTCCTTCACCCTGCACGGTGCCCTGGGGCTGAGAGGGGTGCAGACACCAGAACAGAAGATACCAGCACAACAGCATGGACCTCAGTCCAGATCTGAGCTGGTCATCTAGCAAAGTATTTGCTATTGCAAAGTCTTTTGGCTCCCGGGAGCATATTCATAGCGAGGCTCTGCAGTAGGCTGGAGTCTGGCATAGGTGGTAGCTTCCAAGCCCTTTCGAAGTCATAGGGCCCGGGGCCTTACACAGCCTTTCCCAGAGAACAGGATCTGCCTCCCCGGGATTGGAGCTCAGCGGCCCTGGGAAACAGGAGCTGGCCGCACAGCACCTCCTGGTGGCTGGGAGCATTCCCTGGACCTCTGCCTCCAACGTGACCTGTGGACACAGTGGCATCCCCTGAATGTGTTCCTAGGGCTCTGGGGGCCACTGGCAGCAGGTTCGCCAGCCTTTCCAGCACCCGTGGATGACAAGAAATCAGAGGCATTCTCCTGCCAAGTTGGTCCTTGGAACCACCTGCGTAGAGTCTGTTCTGGTTCTTAACAATGCATAATAAATGTCTTTAAGTAATAAAAAAAATCATTAATAATACACAATAAATATCTTTAAATGGCATGTGCTAAGAGGATGGCTTGGCTTTATTTTTCTTCTGATGCTTTCCTTGACCTGCCTTTCTTTTCCAAGTTAAAAGTCCTGGAGCAGGTGATAACACAATGTTTATCTGCATTTATTGAAAAAAAAAAATCAGGAAATCGTTGTCAGCAGTGTCATGATTTGAACGGTCTTGGAGAAAGTCAGGATCACAAGTTTGGAATGAGTAGGGTTTCCATCACCTTCGGGAAGGGGTGGAGATTGTCCTTGTGGACACTCGCTGGTCCTACCTAGACCTGGAACTTTCTAGAACAGGATCTAGGCAAGGTGGGTACTCAGCCTGTATGGATGAATAAGAACAGCCCAGGGCGTGCGGCAGTCTCCAGCTAGCTGCTCAGACTTACCGCAGGCGTGGGCACCCCTGGACTGGGCTGACTCATTAGCTCTCTCTGTCTGGCGCCCATCTCAGAAAGTGAAGAGGTGACGGGAGATAGGATGCATTTACATTTTCAATTTTCTTCCAGGAAAACATCTTTTTAAACACTGTGCAGTGGCAGCAGCTGGCTCAAGTCGATGCTGAAAGCAATTAGCAGGTTGACATGAAGTAAGACCCCTCCCGGAATGTAGATCTAATTGAGGGAAGTTGCAATAGAAAATCAAGCAGTCAAGGCCTGAAAATCATAATTAATCCCAGAGGGAGGAGCAGACTCCTCCAAGGAATCCTGCTGATTTCTGGGAGCCTGAGGACATGACCACCTCTCTCACCTGGCTTTCCCCCATCCAGGTACATTCCCTTCCCTCAATGGTGACTCGATGTCACTCTTGGTGACTACAGAGAAACTCCTTCCTCTGGGGAGGTTTCCAGCATTTTCTACGCACACACCCCACACTGTAAACTCAGCCAGAACTCAAGAAATGAGATGGCGGATGTGGTGGGGCTGGTAGCCAGCATCACAGGCTGTTCAGGCTCAGAAACTGGGGAGCCAGTGAAACCCAACCCCCAGGCAGGACAGCAGCAACCCTGTTGCCCACTAGAGGCTGCCACCCTGTAGGCTCCCTGAGAAGTGAAGGAAGTGGAGGGGAGGGCGTCTGCAGGATGAAAGTCAAGGTTTAAGTCTCCAGCTCAGCCTCCCGGGGTCTGAAGTCCCTCCATTATAAACTCACACTGTTGCTCATTTCTCCAGGCAGCTTTTTAAAGAGCTAAAGACTCCCAGCAGGCACCTCCATGTCTCGTGTGAATTAATGAACGAGTTGGTGACTAGATAGAGCTCTACTGGCAGTAGAAAAGCAGACTCGGCTCTGAGTGGGACATCCGTGATCAAGACCTTGTCTGCCCTTCTCCTCGTGGTCCTCATTGGGCTGAGTTACACAAGCCTTGCTGGGATGGGGCTCTGTGGGGCTTTGGAGGAAGCCTCTCTGTTCACTCTGCATAGGCAGAGGCAGAAGCCAACCCTTTTTAAGATCGCTCTTGGCAAACATCTCTACACAAGGACGAATGTCACACATATCCTCCTGGCTGCAAAAGGTGACGAAATGCAAAGACAAAGAGGTGAAGTAGAGATGCCCACTTGGACCCATCCCATCCCACGGTTTTGTGCGGTTCTGCCTGAAAATGAAATGGGCAGATCAACTTTCATGGCAGACATGCCATCCTCATTTCTCACTGGCATTTAATGTGCGGGGCCTAATGTTGTTGACTCTCATTGTTCTTGCCCTTAAGCTTATCCATGAAATAATGATCTATAATGATCTCCCCGAAACATGTGCATCTCTGCATTCTGCTGCCTGAAGAATTCTTCTGCAAAGTAAATGCTCGATGCTCAAATCAATTAAGTTCTTGCCTTTACTTTGCAACCTTTTACTCTGCAAGGATGAATAATTTGTCCTTTTCTTTTTCAGTGCAAACCTCCATTGTCCTTAGAGTTCAGGGAATTTGGATGGTGATCAAGGAAAAAGCCTGAGATCGTTTTTTGCAGACATCTCTAAAGATCCGGAGGATCTTCCACTTGACATTGGAGATTTGTGTCTTCTCTCTTTGTCTTCTCAGGGAGTGCATGGACTCTGCCAACCTGCCCACGCAAGACTCCAGTCCCAGAATCCTCTTCCACATTTGGTGCTGGGCCAGTGTTGTTCCTAAGGGAAATTTACAAGAGATCTGCCAGGCAGAGGTGCCCTGTAGCCAGGGCAGGGCAAGGGCTGAGTAGCTCTGGGAAGGTTTGACCTCTCTCGGGCTCATCTTGGGGGTGGGGGGTTGGGGGGACAACAGCCAGACCCACAGGTTCCTCGACTTCTCCAAACCCTGGGCCAGGTACATCTGCAGCTCCAGATCAAGGGCACAGATGGTCTCATGAGACATGGCAGTGGGACTCTGAGCAGCAGTGAAAGACCCACAGAGGCTCCAGCTGTGTTTCTGCATTCCAGCTGTGAGGACTGTTCTGGCTTCTCCTGCTTCTGCTTGGCATCGTCGTTTCCTTGCTGACAGTGGCTCTGTTGTTTCAACCTGGTTGGTTGTCACTGTTCCCCAACTGCATAAGATCAAATCCCTAGGATCCATCTATCCTCATCTTCTGTCCTCATATTGGCTCAAATCCCCGGCTACTCCCTCAGCTGATAAAATCAATCTTGCTAAGGAATTATTTTTTTCCCAGCGCCAACTACCATCTTTGCCAATTTTCTCTATTATTTACTTCTCACTCCTTCAGTTTCTGCTCTTTAATTTTCTCCCTTTTACGTATTTCTGGTTGAATGTCTATGTATTTTAAGCTTATTTTTCTAGTTTCATAATGTGGAAACTGGTTCAAAACAAAGATTTATAACAATGATCTAAGATCCGAAGCTATACATTTTTCTCAAGTCAATATCTTAGCAAAGTTTTGAATTTTTTCATCTTGGGTTTTTTTTTTCAGCTTTATTAGGATATAATTGACAAATGAAATTGTAAGGCCACTCCAGTGTACAGAGGATACTCTGACATCAGTGTACGTGGGGATGTGACTTTAAGTATTGGGTTAATTAACACACTCATGCGCCTTGTATTTTGATTATCATTGTTTCAGTGCAGAATTCTTTCTTACTGCTGTTGATTTCTTTACATCTTTAGAAATCTGTTGTTGAATTTCAAAGCATTTGGAGATGCTACAGATATATTATCGATTTCCATTTTTAAGTTTGTTATGATTCAAAAATATACTTTCACAGATTTCAATATTTTGGTCTTTACTGAGCCAAATTTTATGAATCAGCATATGGTCTCTTTATGTTATCACATGCCCCATGTATTCTTGGCAACTGAGTGCAACTCTCCATTATTCAGTAGGTCGTTAGGTCAAGTTTGTTGAGCGTGCTAGTCACATTTTCCATATCCTCACTGATTTCTTGAACTGACTTTTTCAGTCAATTACTGAAGTGTTAAAATCTCCAACTTTATCTATTTCTCTCCTTAACACTACTTTTCCCCCTGATTTTGAATTTCTGTATCTACTTGTATTTATTTTGAAGACCATATACATTTTGACTTGGAAATATCCTGACGAATTGAGACTTTATGACTAGAAAATAGTTCTCTTTTTTCCTCTATTCAGTCTTTGCCTTGAAATTTACTTTGACTGGTATTAATATAGCAATGGCAGCTTTCATACACACAGGCTCTGCAATATAGATCTTTTTCCATCCTTTTATTTTTTTCATTACCTTTAAAGTGCACCCTTCTTTATACATTATTTTATTTTTTGGCTGTCTATGAGAGGAAAAACCATAAAAATTACTAGCTGCATTGTGATAAAAGAAGAAATTTCTAACGGTATTATCTCTGGGTAACTATAAACCAAATATTAGCTTTTAAGGCTTTCAGCAAGTGATTGATTAAAAATATAATTTCCCTATAATTTGTCAGTTGTTCAGCTGATCTGGATCCTTTGACAGCTGTTTCTTAAGCAAGAGAAATATGAGACTGTCACAGGCAGTTCAGATCGCTGGTGTTACATGTTGCGATAATAACATCATTTGAATGAAATGAGATTATAAGTGTTTGCTGCTCTCTCTGAACAAACACCATCGTCTTGTAGCCTCTCAGGGGATTTGCCAACAGCACTTTGCAGACACTAACTTGAGCACTTATTCTGAGAATTGAGATGAAAAGACAAAGAGTAAAGAACAAAGCAATCATTCCACTTTAAACAATAGGTGCCTTGAAATTAAACAATCTTTAGCAGTTAAATGACCTTACGGATCCACTCTCATTATTATCCATCACCAGTGTGCACATTCTAATCTTTCAGATGGCTGGACTGAATTAAAATTTTTCTCGACAGGGTCAGAAAAATATGAAAATCAAGCTAATAGCATGCTAATAATTATTCTATTAGTATCTGTACTCCTACTTTTCACCTAAGGCTTACTCTTGTTTTTCACCATGAGTAGTGGGGTCTGTTGGAAGTCTAGACATGCTTTTAAAAGACTTGTTTCTTGCTTATGTAATTTTCTAATGTTTTCCCCCCAAGTCCTACAGATGATAATGACAAGCAACTGGAGGCCTAGCTGAGACACAGAGCTCTTCTGCAGTATCCCTGCAGGAAATGCTGCGTGAATTGGACCAGAAGGGAATACCAGACTAATGGTATCTATAAAATAATAGGCTTGCATCCTTCAAAGATGGTGCCATGGGCCAGGCTGTACAGCTGAAGGTGGGTTGTCTGTTATAGGTGATCAGGAGACATAGTTACCAGATGTAGCATGGGATTAGATTATGAACCAAAGAAAAGAGGAATGCAGAAAGGACATTATGGCCATGGGCCAGGGTCTCGGACTCTGGACTCTGACTAGATAAGGGCGCTGTGTGATCATTCAGGATCCTGTCTCTGCCCAGTGAGTTGTGGTTAAATAAGAGAGTGTCTTTGTGCCTAAGAGACACATATGGAAACAATTATGGGTAAATGGATTCACTCACAAATGGTTCAGCAGAAATTCTCTCTTCCTCAAAAGATAGCTGAATCTGGGCAAAGTGTATGAGAGTCCCTTGTTCTATCGTGGCAGTTTTTCTCTAAGTTTAAAATTATATCAGGGCTATCAAAACAAACATCTAACAGATGAACTTTCCATGAATCTATATATCTACTGGAGATAAGAAAATCCTCAATTTCCTTGAGCAGAAAAAAAATAATAGCACAGATTTTTGAATTAAAAGATTGATTTGAGCTTGGACTACCTGTGTGACTTTGAGTAAGTGACATATCTTCACTGACCTTCAGTTTTCTACTGTATAAAACGGGGATAACAAATCCTTTGAAACGTTTTTGTAAGGATGAACTGAAATTATTTATGCAAATAGCTTTGAAATCAGATCAAAAGGGCCAGAAGCCACCAACCGACAAGCTAAAGGAGAAAGAGGCATTTTAAAATGTGACATCGGCCACCCGGCTTTCTTACCAAATTCGTATCACCCATGTAGCAGTTGCTAAAGTCACAATGTAATTTAAACAACAGGGTTTTATTTACAAGGAAAATTAACCAGGAAAATAAAAAGTCCTTAATGCCACAAGTGGCCAGTAAGTTCACAGCAATTACCGTTTAGTCCGAAAGTCCCAAACACATGTCCAAGATGGTGCCCCTTTTCTGAGGCAGGCACCCTGCAAAGTCCAGTTTTTCTCCAGCATCTTCTCTTTGCTGCTTCTCTCTCCAGTGTTCTGAGCTGCTCCGCTTCTCCACAGCTCTGCAAACTTTTTCAACAAAAGCAAAAATCAGCTTTCCAAATCCCTGGTGATTACCAGGTAGCAGCCACACCACCTTGCTGTGGTACCAGCCACAGCACCTTGCTGTGGCACCATGCTTGCACTTCCTTTACCAGGCCTGCCCCTGGCCACCCCCAGCCTGCCATTCTGGCATCTGACTCCACACCAGTTAATCCTCCACTGGCCACTCTGCCACCATGGCTCCTCGCCACCACCAGCTCACTCTTCCAGGGGGCTTCCCCCGGCCAGGCCACAAGGGCCTGTTCTCTCAGTCTGCCATTCTCGTCTCCTCCCCTCCTATCTCTGGCTCCTCTTTTCACCTGCCCTTTCGAGCTTCTCACTTCTACTCGTGGGTCTTTCTCTCAGACCCCGCCCACCAGGGCAGTATGGTGTCCAATACACTTTCGTCACTAACCCGAATCAGCTTTATTTAGTGTGGAACATGTCAACCCTAATAAGTGTTTTTTAAACTGATTAAAGGGTGTCCAATGACACGGTGCAGGTGCACTGCAACCTCCCCGTCCGGGTAGGTTCGTTGGTTCTAGCAGCTAAGGAAGGAAGTTGCTCCCTCAATGGGTTTTACAGGCTTTCCTGTTCTCAGGGAACCAGGTCCACAGGCCCACCAGGCAGAGAGGTCTGGCCAACTCTATGGCCAGCAGGCAGGCTGAGCAGCAGGAGGAGGGGATTGCTGGGAAGCAGGCATACCACCCCTAACCCCCAGGAATCTTCATGCTGTTTATCTGAGCTCTCCCTTGCATTCTCTTGGCGTTCACCCGTTCTCTTCACGTTCTTTCCTCTCAGGGTGACTCGTCCTTTTATCCCCTCCCTCCTAGGCCCAGGGGAGCCCACTCATGCATGCGCACACCCACTGGGCGGGGTCTGCACCATCTTGGGGAGGGCATAACATCTCTGGTCACAGAGGCTAATGGCAGCAGGACAAAACCCCTGACAACTCATCTCCCCTACAGTAGGCCAGTGTAGTCTGAGAGAAGGAGCACAGTCTAGAATTTAAATGTTTAAGTGCATTTAACAAGGAAACAGAAGCCAGTGAAATGAAGGTTAGCATTTTAATTTCATCTAATATGTTCCTTTCAAGATCAAAGCATTACAGAAATCACTGGTGCTCGCTGCATTCTTTCTCTCTCCCTAGATGCTCAGGACCTAGCGTGTATCTTCTAGTCCAGCCTCTCAGTCTGTTAAGCCACATTCCAGATGCGTCACAGCCGCCATGATGAGTGGCCGCCACGCCGGACAGCACAGATATGGCTACTCAGAGCCAGCGCTGTGGCAGGTTTTGTAGCTTTTGTTCTATTTTCCCTACAGATTGTCCTTGCTGAGCATAATAAACCATCGTGCAAATGGTCTGCACCGGGCACAGGGCTCCATCCTCCTCACAACACAGTCTCACCAGCCGTCATAGTTCAGCGCTGAGTAAACATTTCATCTAATCCACGCTCCTTTCGGGAAGGACAAGGAGGAACCTACAGTGACTAGAAGGGCTTTGGTTGTGACTCCAGCTTCGGATGACACCCCAGGTGGGCAGCGTTCACCGGCTGAAGTGAGGCTAAGCTAAGTCCACGCTGTCTCTTCTCAGGTTCTTCCCATGCTGGTCCCTCACTCCCGAGGTCTCCTTGCGTCCGCAGTGACCATGGCCACTTCACAGCAGGGGCACAGGTTCTGAGACGACATGGGGAGGGGTCAAGGTCGCACCTCAGGAAGTAGCAGACGTGTCTGTTCTTCCTCCACATCTAGAATGCAGAAAACAAAAGGCTCCCCAACAGACTGGAGCCTCTGGCCGCTGCGCGTGCCAGTCTCGACCTCTCCTCCTTCAGTCCCCCCAAAATGAGGACTGTTCTCCCCTCCACACTGCCAAGGGAAGACTTCAACACGCTCCCCTTCCTTCCACACACGTAGATGGTATTTAATCGTGTTAACCTACTTTATAGTGACTTTCTCAAAGCAGGAAGCAGCCATTGAGATGGATTCTCTTTAGAAAGAGAAAATCTACATTAAAAAAAAAAAAACCTAAAATGTAGTGTAGAGGTTCCAGAAGGGAAAAAAGAATGATCGGCTCCTCTGGTGCAGGGGGATGAAGATGGGAAAATCAAGACAGACTCAGGATGGCGAGTGTTGATGCAAACATGCACGAAACATCTTCCTGAGCAAATGCCCACCTCAATGCGTCAAAGGCGGATCCCTGCTTTGGATCCGGGTGGTTGGAAGAGGCAGGGTGAGAGGAGCCAGGGGCAGAGGGGACAGGGAGGAGCAGCCGGTGGCCCTAGGGCCATGGGAGCTGAGTGCAGGCTCCACCCTGGCTGGCTAAGCCCCTTTGAACTCTCCCCACCTGTGCCCTTTGTTAAGGGGGTGCAGGGGATAACTCTATAGCCCAAGCCTCAGCATCAGGTTGTGCAGGAGATGAAAGTGAATAATGTCTAGTGGTCCTTGGCCTGCAGTACTGCAGATAAACGGAATCATTATTATTAGGTTAAAGATCGGAAGAGGCAGAAACATGAATCTCAATTTATATTACGTTCAACTTCCTTTGCCCACCAACGCCAGCTGGAGCCACTAGAAATAGAAAACTGCTTGTATTGATTTTCCTTTAAAAGCTCTTTCTACAAGGTAAATGTCACGGGCTGTCTCTGGCACAGTTGTGGGGTCCATCACTGTTCATTCAACGTGGGAACACATCCACCCACGGCCGAGATGATGAGCAGTGAGGTTCCTGGTCCGATCTTTTTGAGGAATACTTGATTTTTCTGTACGTTGGGGAAGAAAATCAAATTTCCCTCCTCTTTCCCAACCAGAAACTTGTTTATTTTGGGTTCTAATGAGTCTCAGCTTTTTGAGGAAGGGCCGAGCAGCACAGCCTCCAGAGGGAGCCAGCAACCCCAGAGACCATTACCTGGTCAAGAGCTGACACTCAGTAACGGACAGAGCTGGGACCTCAGCTCTCCTCCGGCCCCTCAAATGTGCTCTGCACAGCTGGCCAGCTTTTGGAAGTTGTTGGGTTCTGAAAAATTGCCAGAGTTTGAATATTAAAACCACTTTGGAGATGAAAGATTTGGAAAAATCCAAACCACACATGTTCCTCTGGCCCTGCGAGGAAGCAGGTTTAGCAACAGGTCTGAGCTATCACTGCTGATGGCATTGTAGCACTTCCTTCTGCGGCCTGGCAGGGCTCTCCTTCCCACACGGTGCTCCACTGTTCTAACTTTGAACATTATTGCCTTTATGCTCACTTACTAATTTTTTGCTGAATTATTCCCAATTACAGACAATATATTTCCCCTATTACCGTCTACCTCTAAGGTCATTCCCCATCTAACCCCCCCATGATCCTATCTTGTAACACCCTCACCATCTAATGGACCATCTGTATCCCAGTTTCCCTGTTGTTCTAAACTTGCCTTTCACAAGCTGGTCAAATTCTCCTTTGGAATCACTTCCTCTGGGAGAAAATAGGTGAGCAGACATGCAAACTGGCATCTGAGGGCACCCCCCAGTCAGAAGAGGCTGGGGGGAGGTGGATAGAACTCATTGTCAACACACAACAAAACTAAAACTCGACCCCATGACTGAGGCAGCCAGATTCAGCTCACTGTCCACCCCCAGCAGGGCAGAGCCAGCCTCAACCTCATAGCCCATGATGCCTTGAGAGTCATTGTTTCGAGTCACCTACACCCAGTGGATTACAGGTAGATGCACTGGTGATCTTGAGCCACCATAACAAAACACCACATACAGGGAACTGGAAACTGGCCCAACCACTATGGAGGGTTGTGGGGGGGACCCCCAAACTACTGACAAGGAGCTACCATTTGATCCCATCATTCCACCCAAAGGATGCAATCTACCCAAAGGATGCAAAACACCTGCAGACTTATGTTTGCTGCAACACTATTTACAATTGCCAGGCCGTGAAAATAACCTAAATGCCCCCAAAAGACAAATGGATCAAAAAGTTGTGGTATATGTACACAATGGAATACTACTCAGTGATCAAAAAGAAACACTCATGCCAATCCTGGCAACATGAATAGAGCTGGGAGGAATTATGCTAATGGGAAGAAGTCAGAAAGAAAAAGATAAACACCAATGGTGTCACTTACAGGTGGGATATGAAGAAATGAAGCAAAAAGACAATTGAAACTAGCAAACTGATAACAGAACTGAAGCATACAGCAAGGGGGGAGAGAAAGGGCAAAATCAGGGGTGAGATGAGCACAAGGGATAATGATTCAAGGAAGACCACCACACTCAGTCTGAGGCTGGTCCATATCAAATTGATATGGAGGGGAGGGGAGAATTTAACTGCTCAGCTGCACGAATGAGCGCTAGAAATCTTCATTAACAGAGGCATTAAGATAATGGAAAAATAATGATACATGCAGAACAACTGCTTTCATGATAATGGAGGGATTGGATCAGAACATCTCTTTCCCCACCCCGCTTTGTAGTCTGAGAAGACTCTTGGGGGTCTTCTTGCTCAGAGAGGAATGAGAAAACAAATGCTATGCCTTTAGTTCATTATTTCCCGATGCTTAGAACATCCTACAGAAGGTAGGAAGGTTTGCTCCCTCCTCAACCTCTTTTTTGATCACCTCCATCCATCCGGGCGGGCTTAACTGCAGACATCTTTGGCAGGATGAATACAAAGACAGAAACCACTTTTTGGTGGCGGTGGGGGAGGGGCGGCATAAAGGCACGGTCGAAGTATGCAGGCGCAGCGTTCGTTTGTCCTCTGAAAGCTCCCCTTTGAAGAGCAGGAGCAGTCAGGACTGCCATCAGCTGAACGCCTGCCACCTTCTCAAGAACCCCCTATGAAGATGCTGGGAAGACAGGACCCGAAAATTGCAGCCAGGAGGTCCTGGGGAAGAGGGGCCCTGGTCATCTCTGTACCAAGGTGGAGCGGACACCAGAGGGTGAAGGGAGGACGCCTGTGTTCCCTGTGAAGGTGGTGGGCAAGCTGTCTTGGGAACGTGCCCTCGTGCCCTAAGGGCACGGTGACCGGTGGACATAGTTTAGGAACACTCCATGGCACACAGTTTTATTCCATCAAAACTTGAAGCCAGCAGAGCCAGCTTTCCTCAAGAGGCACAGGGGAACCTGGACTTGTATTTTGGAAGTGGCTTATCTGGTGTTCATCTAAATCGGGTCAAAAATGGGGCAGAAGCCTCAAATGCCTACAAGCCACATTTAGAATTTAAAATGTGGCTTCGGCCACCCAGGTTCCCTCAGTCAAATTCAGATCAACAACAGGGTTTATTTGCAAGGGAATTCAACAATGAAAACAAAAAGTCCTCACAGCCACAAGTGGCAGTTATCTGACCCCAGTTGCCATTTCCAGTCCCAAAGGTCCCAAAGACACATGTCCATGATGGTGCCCCTTTGCCCCTCCAAACCTGAGGCAGGCACTCTGCAAAGTTCAGTCTTTTTCCAGCATCTTCTCTTCGCTTCTTCTCTCTCCAGTGTTCCAAGCTGCTCTGCTTCTCCAAGTCTCTTCAAAATCCACAATTGCTGATGCACAAATTAACTTTCCAAACCCCTGGTCAGCTCCAAGTACCAGCTTTCCATGCCACCTTGCTGCGGTGCCACACTCTCCACACCAACCACTCTTCTGCTGCCCACCATGGCTCCTTGCCACCTCCAGCTCACTCTTTAGGGGCTTCTGCCCAGCCTGGTCATCTGGGCTACTCTTTACCTGCCTGCCATTCTCATCTCTCCTCTCCCCAAAAGTCTGTCTCTCTCTATTCTCTTGTCTTTTCCCCTTTCCCCTAAAAGCCAAAGGCTCCAGTTTCCCTCTACACACCTTCCAGGTGATACATTCTCTCTTCTGGGTCCACACCCAGAATTAGCAACAAAAAGCACCCTTCCTGTTTAGGCCTCTTTTAACTCTGTGTTTTTTCAGACACAGTTAATGGCATCAGTGCCTCAGTTTTAATACTGCCCATGTTGGGGTCCACATCCATTTTGCTTTTGGGGTTAAGGCAAGAACCCCAGGGCCGCCTCAGCGCTGCATTTGTGACATGACCTGTGGTGACCATCGCACCCCAAAAGCACAGCCCACTGTGCTTTCCAGCAGGACCTGATTTGGAAATCATTTCTTTAAGAGTGAAATTAGGTGGAGAGACATAGACACCACACCACCTGACAGCGAATAAAATGTGTTCACATGGAGGTGTGAGGAGCGGCCTGAGAAAGAAAATGCTCGCTTTTCTTGAAGCCAAGGATGCAGGGGGCTGAGGCTAGGATGGGGGTCCCGTCAGTTGTGAGGCTGTGAAGATGACACTCCAAGACTGTTTGGGGGGAGAGGAGGGAGGGGAGAGAAGGAGGGGGATGGTGGGGGAGAGGAGAGAGGGATAGGAAGGGAGGTGGGGAAGGGGTGGGACCGCACCTTGCAGACCTTAGCATGAACTCAGCAGTCTCGCTGATTTCCTTCCTTGATGGAGATTTAAAGCAGATCCCAGCTGGGATCTGCCTTTCTCTCTTCCCAGTAATGACCTTGAACAGAGAGGCGTGGACGTCTGCGTGTGGGACTAATTCAAAGGAGCCACCGAAACTAATGGCGCTAATGGGGAGGCGTGTGAACCCCAACTGCCAGGACGTCCGCCCAGACCTTCCCGGAGGCGCTGGCTCCGGTGCTCATGCTGCTCTCTGCCTCATGCTCACTTCTCAGCTCCTTTCACTCTGTGTCGGATTTGTCACCCCCACCCAACCCTCCATCTGGGCGAGTCCCTCTCTTCGGCCCCTTCTGTGCCTCCTCACGCAGGGACCCCGGCTTTGCCCCCATGCAGGGACCCCAAAACTCAGTGCATTGTGATGATTATGCTTCGACAGTCAAGAGATTGGAGCAGCGTTAAGATTTGGGGGCCCCATCATCCTGGTACTTGGGAGACCTCATCTGGATGTATCTGGATGCTGAGGAAGGCTGGTCCTTTGGGACCCTGGCCTCTGTTCTGCCACAGACCCCCTAGCTACCCACCTCACAGGTGCGGCTTCTCTATCCAGCCGGTGTTTCAGGTCCAGCCGTGGCTCTGAACGTTTGGTTTCTCTTTCTCCATCAGTCTTGCCGCCCAGACAGGATTCAGCTTCTGCCTCAAGTAAATGTCCACCTCTCAGGTGTCCTAGGATGGTTCTCTATAATGATATTACATGATGGTGTCTAGCACAGTTCTGCCACTTAGGAGGCCTCTGGCAGGCAGGGCTGTCAAGTACAGCTGTGCAGCTGGTGCAGCATACAATGCCGGGGGGCACACCTAGAACCTCCGTTTGTAGTCCTGCCCCCAAATAGCAGTTCATTTCATCCCCTTTTCCCCTAAGTGATAAAGAATAAGATGAGGAGACTACAGAGAGCAGCTCTCAAGCTCTACAACCAGCTCAGATGTTCCATCCAAGCTGTGCTATGACAGTCCTCCGCTTTTTCCATTTGTTTTTCCACGCAGCACTCAATAAACACTGCATGCGAGGCGTGCCAGCCCACCGTGGTTATTTCTGCCTGATGTCTATAGAACAGTTCTTTATATTCTTTATATTTTGCAAATACGTATATTTATATCCTGCTGTGTCCTCACTCCAGAATGAAAACAAAAGCTGTTTCCAACCACGAACATGCTACTGACTTTAAGAGATCTTGTCTCAGGCTCTTGGCTGATGCTTCTTTTTCAGCCTCACACCAAGCCTGCTGGCCTAGACCTTATCTCTCAGTGCCCAGGTCTTTCAGTGTTGGGTGAGAAGAGAGGTTTGGGGGTTACCAAGGTACTCAGGGCACCAGCATCTCATCATTGGACAGCCTACAGGATTCAACATGGCTGTAACTTTCCATTGATGGGGGACTGTGGTGAAATTGGGGGGCTGTGGCCCCCAGCATCATAATGCTGCATTAGAATAGCAGCTATTGTTCATTGGTGGGGCAGACTTGGAGAAGGGAAGTTAAGCCTTCTCGTGAGAGAAGAGGTTGAGGAGATTAGGGAGGAGACTGAGAAAAAAACACATGGAGAGTAGATAATAGAGAGAAGGGAAGAACAGAGAGAGAGAAGAGCAGCAGGAACTGTCAGTTATGAGGTGCAGGAGCAGGCAGGTCACAGGCCCCAGCCTGGGCCCTGGTTGAGGAGCCTGGGGAAGCACGTTGGAGAAACGTGTGACTTGTGTAAGTGGACTTGGAAATTTGGTGCTTGAGAACTTGGCTTAACTTGAAACTGTGAAGCTTGGAAATTGTCTGGAGACCTGAAGAGAACTTATTGTATTGCTATTTTCATCATGAGATGTCTGAAGAGGTTGTTGCTGTTGTATTGAGTGAGTCTTGCTAGTTTCAGGCCACTTTAGAGTTGGAGCTGAAAGAATGCTGGAGCTGTGCCTTTGGGAGAAGAATTGAAGATGCCATCCTGGTTTTCCTTGTTGGATTTGAATCTCCTGCTTTGGAAGATGGATTGGTGGTGCCATCTTGGCTTTTGGCTTGAAGTGAATAGCTGTGACTTTGGAAGAAGGAGTGATGGCACCATCTTGGTTTCTTCATCTGGTTTGAAGGCAGGACAGCTGCCATTTTGAGGAAGCACATGGGTGAAGGCCACATGTGGCCTTTTGGACTAGAGACTGGACTGGTGGTCAAGATTACCAAAGGGGTCCTTATACCCTCAGTGACTCTTGTCTATTTTGTCTTTTAATACATAAATCTGGTTTTGTCTGCTCTAAAGGTTTATGGGGTCTTGCTACTATGTGCACAGGCTAGGATGAACTTGATGTGTGACTGGCTTTAAAGGGTCAACTGCTCTCCTTTGTAAGTTTTGTTAAGCACCCCGTTTTGTCTGTTTTCTCAGCCGGTTTCACCATCTCTGTGAGCCAATTTCCTTCACACTTTGTCCAGAGTAGAGCAGTCAGGAACGTTCACCATCAAGACTTCCCTTCTGGACATCAGTTAAATGTTTAAAAGATGAAAACAATTTATTTCTGGATGAGCACTTATTTTCTCTGTGAGAATAAGCCAAACCATGAAATATATTGAAATGTATTGTGAGTATATATTGTTTTCTCAGTCTCAAATGTGGTGCACCTGTAAGACCAATATTTCTAGCCATCAATACCAAACCTTTAGACTTTCATTTTTACAGGTTTTTGTGGAATTAGTACTATTTCTTATCCCAATTATACAGATAAGAAAATAAATTGAACAACATTCGGTGAATTCTTCAGATAACAGAGCCAGGAAGTGATGGAGCTGGGCTATCAATCCAGTTAATCAGCTCTGAACCCCTCAAGCTCTTAGCCTCCAGCTGTAGTGGTACAAACCTTTGGAAAATTTAAAGCAAGATAATAGCAGTTGTTCTTTTTGGAAATGGTTCATTTTCTTTTTTTAAATCTTATCTGTAAAACATTGTAAAAATTACATATGTTATATATAACATATTTATACAACGAATGTCACTGAGAAAATAACCAGCTAATGATAATTGGGAAAAAAAATACAATCTCTAAGAAAGGATTTTTACAAATCTTTGTTTCTGCCCAGTGAGTTCTCAGATGCATTTCAGGGCCACTTTGCAGCACTATTTATCTGCCTGTAATCTTTTTAAATACTCAAAGGTCTAATTGTTTAGCTGCTTAATGAAACCTATTCCCTTTGAGATGCTCTAACAAGCTTAATAATGCCTCTCAAAAAAAGCTGAGTAACCAGTTAGATGGAATTATATGGGCATGACTATTTGTGTTATAAGCCAATTTTGATATTCTTAGACTTCATAATTGACCGTGCTTTTTCTAGCACAGGGACAAATGAACAGCTCATGCTTCTCAGCTTGTCAGCACAAAAGAAAGTCATTGTGAAGCTTTGCTTCCTGATATGTGTTTCCTGGTGAGATGTTGGAAAACATACACTTTCAGATGCTGAGCAGACACTTTCACAAAAGGTCGTGCTGACCACTAGAAAATTAGTTGGTATATATAACTCCACTTGTCTTAGCCATTCAATTAGTCTTACAGTTTCGGGGTATGGGAGTGCGGGAGCAGGGGGGATAAAATCAATATGATGCCTGGAGCACAGTCTCTGAACTTGAAGCAGTGCAGATTTCCTTCAAAGCAGAGGAAAATAACTCATAAATGTCCCTGTGTGGTGCCCATGTAGCCTGTTCAAGGACTCTCCAGCATCCTTGGTTAAAAGCTAATCACCTCTGTTCAGCCTTTGGGCTTAGACTTAGGGGTTTGGGTATCTGCCTTGGGCAAGTTGCTGTCAAAGACAAGGAATTCTCCAAATCAAAACACACCCTAGAAGTCTGACTGCAAAATTGAGGCTTCCGGAGGAGGAGGAGGGTCGGGATGGTGAGCAAAGTGGAGAGGCAGCCCAATGGTGTACGGTGGAAGATTTTGGGGTGTGGGAGGTGGTGGTCCGTGTGGATGGCCACATACCTCAAAGAGGCAGGAACCCCCACTCCTTTGTGATAAACAATGTTGCAAACCTAGGTTAGCTCAATAAAAAATAATGCAATTAAAACACACAGCGTGCTCATTCCTTAGTCTAGAGCTATAGCTTTTTTGTCTCTAATGTTCACTCCCAGGGATGAGGAACTCTCACTTGTCCTTCAGTTGATGCTGGGCGGTGAAAACATGAAGTTCTCAGCGCCTCTGCTCTGCATCAGAATGGTGATCTCATTGCTGCTGGAGGTGATGTGGGCAAAAGCTGGGCTCCAAAAGGAGAAACCTGCCCAGAAATAACTAGTCGAGATCACACCTCCACTGCAGCCATCATCCCTGCCCGCTGGTAGGTGGGTATCTATGTAGACCACACCTTCAACAAGAGCAAGCGGGCGGCTGGAGCCATGCCCTGCTGTATGCTGCACACAAGGAGCTCGTTAGAGACGCCATTTCATTAAATTCATCCTGTTGCCCTCAGCTGTTTCCATTTATTCATAAATGTATAGAGGCTCTGGGAGGAAAGATGACATGTCCAAGATTGCAACAGCTGCTGTGAGGACCTCAGCTGAGATTGTAAGCGCTCTCTCCTGCTCTGCAGGCCCTGTGGGTTAAACCTCTTTGCCATGAGGTCTCTGTACGGTGCAATGTTTTATGCAGAAGACATTCGCTGGACGGTGGGTACTGCAGCTTGGCTGCTGGAGTGGAGGTGGGGTGGGGTGCAGAATGAGTGATGACAGCAGGAAACCTGGGAGATTTATTTCCAATGTAGGAGAGGAACTCCAGGCCCTGGTTTCCTATCTGCAATGATGCCATTTCAGTTTGTAAACTATGATCTGTTTACAGATACCCCAATGCTCCAAGCAGACAGTGCCGCAGCTCAGTCACCCCAGGTTTGCTCCTGGAGTCCTCACGGTGAATTAAAAAACTGGTTCCAGAGAAGAACAAAACCAATGGGAGGTCTTGGGGGGAAAGGACCACCTACGCACAACCCCAAGGAATAGAGTTGTGTCTGGGATGGGATAAGATGTGTCTACAGAGAGAGGGAAGAGGATGGGGAAAGCCCCCACAAGCTATTGGTGCTTCTTCTATGCCTAGCCCCCCCCCTCCTGGATAGGACCTGAGAGTTTGCGCCACACTCCTATGCCCAGCTATGCCAGGTCTGAGCTCTTCCATTCAAGGGTGATCTATCTGCACAATGGGGTACAGTGGTGAAGAGGTGGTGATTCTAAGGGATCTATGACTAGACAGACACCCCCAAATGTCTTCCTTAAGCTTTCATGCCCATGTTTAAAAACTCTCCTTCTACCATTTTAATGTTATTCCCAGATCACCTCCTCTCCCTCAACATTAGTATGTTGGGCAGAAGTTGCAGAGGTGATTCTTAAATGCCCTTTGAACAGTACCAACACACAGCAAAAATACTTCATCCAGCATCTGAGGAGTCTATCTCAGTGGAAAATTCAGCTGGCCAGGGTGTCTGAAAGGTTCCAGCTGAAAATACCTACTGCCCTTTGTAACGCAGCTGCCAAGAATGAATCATGTTCTAACAATGTCCTTTGAACAGAATAATGCTGCCCTCGGAAACCAACTTAATAGGTTTTTGACTCTTTAGGAAATACATTTTCTTCTTCTATGCAGTTCATTAGTATCTGTGAACTGAGCACCTGTGATTGCCTGCATGCCTGTGCCACCATCTTAGCCACAGTCCAGCCCCAAAGTTAACAAATCGCCCCATGCAGTGGACTGGAGGAAGACAGATGAGAATGAGCCTTTGACTGGAGGCTGGGGCCCTCCCTGCGCACCCTAAGTATGCCTTTCCTGCTGATGGAGACTCAGTCAAATGCAATCAACTGTCAGGACTTTTATTTCCTGATCTGTAAGTCAGGATGGGAATCCTCCTCTTAGCCAAGGGGTTGGGAGAAAGCGGATGGGATTATGGGGATGAACATACTCTGGACTTTATAAAGCTCTATGCAGGTGTTAAGGAAGCTGCCAGCCCACAACTTCTGGGTGTGTTAAATCACCAGCAGCTGCACTTTTATTCAAGAAGAGACCCCATTAACTCTGGGCCATGTGGTAGAAGAGCAAAATCGGCAATGATTGTTTTGGAACCTCTCTTTCATTTTAGAAACTGTGAAATCTTCAGAGAAAATAAATATTCTGCGATAGTCACAGCTGTACCCTTATGAGAGTAATTAGGAGAACCTCACAGGCAAAGTTACAGATAAAACATTCCCAGGGGATTAATGTTTCCACTGAACCATTCAATAAAGAGGGAAACTACTTTTCCTGTTCCTACCGCCCTTCTTTCCCTGAAGATATAAAATCCTTGTAATACTATCAGGGTTACTTTGTTTTATATTTTGTTGCAAATATAAATATTAATTAGTTCCTTAGGCCCTTTTAATGTAATATTTACACACTTAGGGTCAGGACAAATGATTAGCTCATGTTCAAAAAAAGTAAATAATTTATTTTCCTGTAGAAATAGCTTTAGCCCTATCAAAGATCCTCCCCACTCAGAAGGTAATAAATACCTCGTGACCCTCAAAGGAAATGAACATTTCTGACCAGGGACTTGGAACACCCACCGGAGGGGAGTCCCCTCTAAAACCCCAACTGAATGGCCACACAAATCTGCTTCTGAAGATGTGCAGCCGGAATTTCAAGGACAAAATCATTGGTAGCATCAACAGCTCCAGGGGATTAAGGAGGGAGATCAGTGAGGCCATTGTGGAGAGAGAAGGTAACCATGTATGACACTGGAAAACACACGAGTGGTGACAGGAATCAGAATGCAAGGATTTGAGGCAGGTTTGAATGCTGAAGAAATGGAAGAACAGGTGCTGATCTGCTTGACAGACACATGAGCAATGAAAGAGGGATGATGTGTAAGGACAGTGTAGCAAAGGAGGTGAGGTATTTTTTTTCTTAGTTACTTCTAACCACAACATGCTCATGGTTCAAGACCAAGTGGAAGGCACTAATGAGAACTCCAGTTACCAACGGCAACCTGGACACGTCACCTGCCTTATTTGAGCCTCCAAAACATCTCCTGTAAAATAGAGGCAATTATATTACATGTCAATACGGTGGATTTCTTTGCTAGTGAGATCATTTATGAACTGCGTAGCTTTGCAGAGTGCCATTCGGTGATCAGTAAAGATGATGCTGATTAGCAAGAGGAAGAGAATGAAAAGGATAGTCAAAGCAGAACTGGAAGAAGGGAAAGAAGGAAAACTGGAAGGGGCCCTTCTGTGGCCCAGCGGAAAGGGGACAGGCAGACACACAGAAAGAGATATGCTTGCTGGTTACAAAGGACCTTTTGCAATTGCCTGATGGACATATGCAATTTCCTCAATAAAAGATGGCTGATTTTCTTTGATAAAACGGCAGAGAAGGGACTATTAGGAGAGAGATGAGAGTCCAGATTTCCATTGTGACTCTATTAAGAATCCACAGGAGCTAAGCAGAGAGATTGTCCAGTGGACAGAGTCCATTTGAAGTAAAAAGGAAAATCCAGGCCAGAGGTGCATCAGGACAGAGCAGGATGGAAAGGAGAGAGGATGAAGGAGCAGAGGTGAAGACCATCTGTTTCCCTTCCTTCTTTGTCTTTTTTCTTTCCTCCTCCCCACTCCCTTCTTCCCACCATACTGTCATTCCTCCCTTCTTTCTCCTTTAATTGGTAATAAAAAGTAGAAAGAGTTTTGAATCTCTTCTTCTTCAGTACTTTCTACCCCCTTGTGAAACTTTAATAATTGATATCTATTCTGTAGGCTGTTATAAAACATCCTGATATCTTCTGCTGAAGAAGGAGCTGTATGAGGGGAAATAGTGGTACTAATAGGAGCTGAAAGTCTTACAACATTAACATAATGATATACAGCCTGGAAATAGATCCCAGAGCCAGAGCAGTTTCTGAATGAGAAAGGAAAATGTAAATCTAATTGGAAATCTCTCCCAACCTCATGTATATATGCACTACCTCTTCTGTTTAGGACTTTCCTTGTAATTAGGGGATTAATATGCAATCTCTCTAACTCTCTAGGCTACCGGAAGCAATAACATTTTTCTCAAGTACAAAGATAAGAGTTGAAATAAAACATGCCTTTACATATCTAAAATATCTGTGAATGACTTTATTAGTTTATCAAAGAAATTGTCTAGCAAGAACCTACTGTGGGCTAGACTTGGGGCACTTTATGGGACGATATACTTCCTGTTTCCCAGAATCATGCACACTCATAATCAGAAGAAGTTTCAATTCCAAAAATAATGGCAACTTAACATAAGCTATTGCCTCCCTTCCTCAAATCCAACTTTGGAGATTTTAGGGGGAGAAGCAGAGCACATGTGACTGGATTCCAGCAGTTAATATCAAAATCACAGACTGCTTGACAAGACTGCTTGGTGGTTAAGATCTGCATGAAAGGAAAACACCAGCGTAAACCATGAACAGCCAGTCACAGGTGGGAGAAGAGCCTGGGGAGACTCGCCAGTGCAATTTCTCTTTCTCTCACCTTGACCTCAGCGGACTATTGACCTTGATAATTCAGCGTCTATGCACCTTCCCAGCCCTGTTCTCTCCAAGCAGTTAGTTGACTTTGGGAAGAGCTAGAGACCTTGAGAGGGGGATAAAAATGTAGGAAACCTGGTCGGCACTTGAAGATTTCCTCCTCTACCCACCCTAATCCGAAAGCATTGAGGGACAGTCCTTGGAAGAGAGCAATTTCCAAGGATCCCTGAGGCTGAGAGTGTGTAGATGTGGAGAAAGGGGACACAGGGAGGGAGGAGAAAGCAACCTGGGAGTGGCAAATTTCTAGCTGCCAAGCCGAAGCCGTGAACTTGAAGCCCGCTCCACATCTCACCCTACAGATACAAACTACCCTGTGCAGCAACGGACATTCCCAAGGAAACATGCAAAGGGAAGGGAATGAACAAGACCTCTGATGAGCACACACACCGTGAGAGACAACATATGAGAAAATGCTACCACAGAAATTTGGAATTAGCCTAAAAGTTCATGGGTGATAAGGTGATGGGAGAACACCAGGGTAGATAATGATGTAATATATATGTGTGTGTGTGTGTGTATGTATATATATATATGTGTGTGTGTATGTGCGTGCAATAAAAAATTAATTAAAAAAGTAAAATGTAACTCCATATTTGCATAGACATGTAAACAACTGACAGGTAATAGTAGTAGTAATAATAATAACAATAAAGGAATTAGAAAGTAACTTTCAAAATAAAGACCTATAGCGTCCGCCCAAAATATAATAAAAAAAAATAAATAAAAAGGGAAGGGAGGACTTTTGGAACATGAAGTAAGAGCATCTATGAAAAGGAAACAGTGGAATATCCTGACCATGAAAAGCACAAGAATGACATGACAGGCCCAAAATAAACCTACACATCAGGGTTAATTTATATTCATCCAGGTAGTCAAGAGTTCTCAGTGGGAAAAGAATAGCCTCTTCAGCGATGCCGGGAAAATGGGACAGCCACGTGTCTCAGAATGACATTGAGCTCTTATTTTATACCACTTACAAAAATCAACTCAAACTCTATGCAAGTTTAAATATAAGACCTGAAGCCATAAAAGTCTGAGAAGAAAACACAGGAAAAAGTTCCTTGGCATTGGTCTTGGCAATGATTTTTCTTAAATAGGACACCAAAAATGAAACAACAAAAGTGGAAATAAACTAGTGAGACACTCAAAGTAAAAGTCTCCTTCAAAGCAAAAGAAATGATTAGCAAAATAAAAAGGCAACCTACAAAAATGGAACAGATATTTGTAAGCCACATTTCTGATAAGGGTTTATAGCCAAAGCATATAAGGAATGTAACAAAAAGGCAAAACAGAGACACTCCTTAAAAATGGTCAACCCAATGAGATTTTTTTTCCTAAACAGACACAAAATGGCATTGGGTATGCAAAAAGTGATCAACATTACTAATGACTACTATTAGATCCAGCAATTCCACTATTGGGAATCTACCCAAAGGACACAAAAACACTCATTCAAAAGTATACCTGCACTCGTATGTTTATCGCAGCACTATTTACAATAGTCAGACCATGGAAACAACCCAAATCTCCCAAAACTGAAGAATGGTTGAAAAAAGTGTGGTATATTTACACAATGGAACATTATTCAGCATCAAAAATGACAAATTTGAATCATTTGTGATAACATGGATGGAGCTAAAAGGAATCATGCTAGCGGAAATAAGCCAGATAGAAAAAGAAAAAAAAAAATTCAGATGGTCTACTATAGGTGGGATACAGGAAAAACAAATAAAAGGTCAAGAAAAACACAAAATTAACAAACTTTCAACAGAACAAAAGCATAGTTAGTGAGTGGGAGGGAGGGGGAGAGAAATCAGGAAAGTGATGAGAACAAAAGATCAAGACGGTAGTTCACAGGGGACAGATGGTGGGAGAACCCCAGGGAATACAATGATGTAAAAGCATTACTAGTCATTAAGGAAATGCAAATCAAAATCATGCTCTATCACTTCATAGCTAATAGAATTATTATTATTATAGTCAAAAAATAAGACCTAAATGTTGGCAAGGCTGTAGAGAAAAGAATGTAAATAGGTACAGCTATGATGGGAAATAATATGAAGTTTCCTCAAACTTCAGAAAACAGAACCATATGATGAAACCATTCTAGTGCTGGGACTATACCCTGAGGAAATTAAATCATTATCTCAAAGAAACATCTGCACCCCCATATTCATTGCAGCGTTATTTACAAGACCAGAATATAGGGAATAACAGATCGTGGATAAAGAAAATGTGATATGTATATAAAATGGGGAGTTACTCAGCTAGAAAAAAGAGAAATCCTTCCATCTGTGTCAACATAGGGGAAGCTGGAAGCACTGTGCCAACTGAAATAGGTCAGACAGGACAGCACATCATGTGTTCCTATTTGGAACCTAAACAAATGCAACTCGTGGAAACAGTAAAATAGCGTTTGTGACTTACAAGCTGACAGGGGAATGAGATAAAAGTCAAAAGTACAAATTTCCAATTACATGGTGAATAAGGTGAATGCTTTGAAGACCTGAGGTACAACATGGTGAGTATAATTAGCAATGTGTGTAGTATACTTGCAATTTGCTGAGAGTAGATTTAAATATTTTCACTGCCACCTTTTTACAAGGGTAATTCTGTAAGATGATGGCTAATCATCAACTAATCATCATGTAACTGATATTACTGGGCCAATTATCTCACAGTATGTCCATCTATGAGATCATCATGTTGTGTACATGTCCTTAGTCTATAAACGTACACACTATCAATTATATTTAATAAAGTTGGACAAATTCTCTGTTGGAGTTAACAAATAAAGATACTTATGTAAGTAAATGATTGAATACATAAATGAGGATGAATGGATAAAGCTCCATGGGCAAAAATTCCAAGTAATTATATAGAAACTTTGCCCTCTGGAATGAAAAAAGAAACAATGAGATTTATTCCACATGTCAATTTTATAATACTTTAAAATCATAGACATGTATCTCAACAAACAAAGGGAAAGTGGGCTGGAGTCAATCAAATCCAACAGTGTGGGCATCGATGCCAGGAAGGGAATGGGAGTGAGTAGTTTAAAGGATTGACATGGAACACATCGAGGGCATGTTTGATGATAGTTGAATGGTCATGTTCCATGAATAAGGAAGTGCATGGAAATCTCTGCTGTGAATGTGAGGTTGAAAGAATAAGGGGGGAAGATGGGCAGAGGCAGGGAGGGGAAGAGTGAAAGAGGGTCATTGGGGGAGGAGGAGGAACACAGTATTCCAGGTGGCTGGAGTCACCCACCCAATGGCCCCTCAGGAAGATGCTGCTCTCTTGGTCTCTTAGTGCATCAGAAGAGAGTGCTCAGGGTGACAGTGTCAGAAAAGGTCATCAAGGGGACTCGACTGCTGGTTGACCCTTAACCTGGGTCCAGGCACCCCACCCCTTACCCCATCCTGAGAAAGGGGGTCCACTTGCCTTTTCCTCAGGAGCTGCCTGAGGATACAGACTTGAGACAGTCCTGTGTCATTAAGTCTACCTGGGTGATATGCATGACTCGCCCAAGGAATGGCTTCTGTGGAAACTCTGAAGATTCTGGTGGTGGAATGTGGAGATGACTCATCTTTTGGTTGCCTGAGACAAGCCTCATGTTCCCCACATTAAAATTGCCTCCTGCCAACCTGGGGTGACTTGCCTCTCTCTCCCTCCCTCCCTTCTTTCCTCCCTCCCTTCTTTCCTCCCTCCCTTCTTTCCTCCCTCCCTTCTTCCCTCCCTCCCTCCCTCCCTCCATCCATCCATCTCATCTCTATCTCTCTATTTAGCTCTCTATCTAGCTCTCTATCTCTATTTCTCCATCTATCTCTCCATCTATCTCTCCTCTATCTCTCCATCTATCTCTCCATCCATCCATCCATCCATCCATCCATCCATCCATCCATCCATCCATCCATCCATCCATCCATCCATCTCTATATCTCTTATGCCTTCCATATCTGGGGATCGGTTTGCAAGCTGACAGTCTACATTTTGGTAGGGGGAGATGGGCTGAAGAGTAAATTGTGACAGACTGTTGTCTGACTAATCCGTGAGGTCAAACACATATGACAATACATGTTGAATATGTAGCCCTTCTGATTGTTTCCGTTGAATCCAATGGACCAAATTCTGAACATTGTGCTCAGTTGAAGGTCTTATTCCCAGTGGGTCCTTCCCACCAAATCCGAACATCCTATATTGAAGCCACACTCAGGGACGCCCAAGACAGAATTGGAAGCATCCCTAAAATGCGGTGCAGGGGAAGGGAGAGGGTCAGGCTTTTCCCTCCATTAACCAGCACCTCTGGTATTGTGCCTTTCCCATGATTGTGCCATCCAGCTGGTGCGCACATGTGTAAGTGGGCACACCGGGGGCTTGCGGGAAAGGCTAAAAGGACGGTGTCACCCAGGGTGAGAGCATGTGCACGCCGCTGGAGAGAACAAGAGAGAGTGCTGGGAGAGCCCAGAGAGAGAGCATGAGGATTCTTGAGGGGTTGGGGCGCTCGCCTGCCTCCCAGCACCCCCACCCTGGCCTACCCTGCCCTGCCTGGCTTGTCTGTGTAACTGCTCCAGCCAAGAAAAGGCCCGATGCAGATCGGTGAGGCCTGATGCTGCTGCCCCTGACGTTGGTGACGAGGATGGGGTGGCTCAGCGCAGGCAGAGAAGACGAGCCAGGTGGCATAGGTGGCAGGATGACTCGACACAGATGCCTTGTTTCTGATACGTTTTCCAAACCCTGGACCCATGGACTTTAGCTGCCAAACCATCTTCAGATGTCTCTGTGTGTCTGGTGCTTCTGAGCCCCATCACGGAGGAGGAGATGATTCACTCCCTGGAACTGGGACCTCCATTCTCTGAGCCTGTTTCCCGCATCTCCCCAGGTGCCGGCGCGAGTCTCTCGAGTGGCTTTTAGCCACAGGTTGTCTGAATCCGAATTCAGCTCATCAGCCCTTCTCTAATCAGCCCGAGGTATCTATTAGCAGCCTGCGCTGGTCCAGTATCTGATTACCCTGCATCTGATTACCCAGCATCTGATTACCCACAGCATCCCCGGCCGGCCAGACCCCTCCTCTGATTGAACTTGCAGCGCCTGGCGCTGGCGTGTCATGTGATTCTCTTCCCCAGAGGTGTGTCAAGAGGATTCGCTGCCTCAGCAGATATTCCCTTCACTGTCATTAGCATCTCACCAGCTGATGACAGCCCCGCTGTGACCGCCCTGCAGTCTGGACCCCACGCGGAAAGGGGCGCTCACACCAGGGGGATGCAGTGAGGCCCCCAAATTCCCAACTGCACCTCCAGTCGTCATGTAGAATAGTCACCACAGCAGGCAGAGACGGGGAGGGAGGCCTGGGGTCCCCTTCCTGCTCAGGGCTGAGTTTAACAATATATTTGGAAGCATCATAACTAGGCCTTTAATTATAAAAGTGTGTCAGGTAACCCATCTCATTGCCAGTTGTAAGCATCAGCCTTACCCATCTGCGTTGGTTCTTTAAGGTTTTAGCAGCTACGCAGACTCACCAGGCAGGTCAGGGCAGGACCAGGGAGGCAGGTGATCCCCCCAGGCCCCCAGGAATCATCACTCTTCCTCCTCTTCCCCCTCTCCCTCCCCCCCTCCTTCCCTCTCTGTCTCCCTCCATTCTCTTGTACTCATGCTATGTGCGTGCTCTCTTGTGTCCTCTGCACCCTTTATCCCCTCTCTCCCAGGCCCAGGCATGCACACTTACACACCCACTGGCTACACACTCACAGGGAGGCTAAAATACCCCAAGGCAGGCTAATGGGGGAAAAAGCCTGACTCACTCATCCTACAAGTGACTTTCAAATTTCTTGGGACCTACCACACTTTTCTGGAGGGGGGGTCGAGGGGTAGTAAGTGCACAGGATAGAGCCTTAAAGGACAGGATTGTGCACAAACTGTTTCTTCATTTTGGCAAATTTCTCCTCAGCTCAAGGTGTTAAGAGCATCTTTCTCTAGTCACTCAACTTTCCCTAAACATCTATAATATTCCAGCCACCTTAGACAGTGGAGATGGGGGGTGAAGAAGAGATAATGGGCAGGAGGCCAGTCTTGCTTGTTCTGTTTACTTGCTGAAAGGACAGTGATGGAATTCTCGAAGCTCTTCCACGTGTCAGATCTCTGGTTCTGCCCACACTGTGCAAAAGGGTCAAAACAAAACTGCAGCGTCTCTCGGAAGAGCTCCACAAATGCACACAGGGTTGGTTTCCTTGAAACCAAGGCTTAATGGTTAAATTAGTTTCAGACGCTAAAGTACAAGAGCGAGAAAAATGCTTCCCTCTTTCTCTCTGAGGTTTATTTTCACACACAGCAAAGCCTGGACCTTATCAGGAAATGACCCAGCATGAACAGAAGTGACTCATATTGAGCTCAGCTCCAAGACCAGCTGGAGTCAGCAAAAATGGGGGAGCATGGCTACCCAGAAGTAAGGGGACCCACCAACAGAACTCCAGCTCTAGCATCTGATGAAAAGCCTCTTAAGATTTCATAGGTGAATTGCCTTTGTACTTGCTAGTGAGCTTCAGCCGAGTGCATGCATTTTGGGTTTTATTTCCTTATATAAAACTAGCAAGAGCACATTTTTTTTTCGTTCCTAACATTTTAGAGCTCCATAATCTCAGCTGTCCCTGTGGGAGTGAGTGGGGGGTGAGGTGCCCTGAACAGTGAGAAAAAGCTTCAGTCACCAGTGAACCTGAAGAGGAGTAAGCGGATTGCATGGGTGGATAGAAGCATCAGTGGATGACTGAATGAATACACATTTTTTTTTTATTGGCTATCAGAAGTGTTGGGGTCTTTACCTAGTATTTTGGGGACTGTATTCCACAGAAATGGAAAATTCCATTCCAGAAATATCCCCAGGAATATCATCCTTGTTGCTATCAATGAGATGACAGTCAAACAGGTTTTGTTACATGTCATTAAAGTCAGTTTCCAAAGCCTGTCTACTGTACTTCTTTCTTTATTTACAATTTTAGAGGGAAAATGTCTGTGTATTAGCTATCAGCTATTAGATCACCCACCTGCCTTTGCACACTGATGTGACACTAACAAGGTGTGATATCTTTCCACCCTTTGGGGTGATACTTAAATTCCAATAGACTGCACTCCTAGGAGTGTAGTCAGCTCCAAAGACTAGCTGAGGTTCCCTGTCTGCAGGCAACACAGGTTATCTTGGGGTCCTATGGGTAGAATTGTGGGGTAACTTCAGATATTCCCAAATTCACTCACGGTGGGGTTGAAGATAAGCACAATCACTTTGGGAGTTTGTCATCCTGTTAGATTTATGACTACACATTCATCATGATCCAGACACTTTATGACCTGAAAAATACCCCCAGTGAAGCTTCTGCACCAGTGTGCCAGGGCAAGGTGAACCCAGCAGGAAATGCAAAGAACCTGAATGTCTACACCCCAACCCCCCAGGAGGCAGATGGGTATGTCCTAGCATGGCTCTGTAACAGGACACGACAGCCATCAGAAGAGCAGGCACCTGCATCTAAGACCTGACAGGACGTCAAGGGTGACATGTATGTTCTAGAGAAGCTCCATTCATAGAAAAATTTAAACCAAGAAAATGAAACCCTATTGTTTAGCGGTGCACAGAAAGGTGTTAAAACTACGAAGGTCAAGGAAACGAGAGCTGCCAAGGTCAACCTATCAGCTGTGTTGAGGAAAGCGCTTCAGGGGGTGGCATGGGCAGGCAATTGCTAATTACAGCGAAATATAAACAGGGAGTCCACAGTTCAGCCTGGGCCATCTGCCCAGCCACACGAGAAAGTCAGGCTGCCATTTCAACTTAATTATGCCCACTTCCCATCAGGTTAAAGCCGTCTGAGCACTGCGGATAAGGCACTTGTCACTCCTGGGGGACTTTTAATGAGGATGACCTTGTGTCTTACCCGATGGTGAAAAATCAGCTGAAATCTTACGGGGACACAGGGAAGTTTTTTGATGCCTTAGAATAACATTAGTGGAGCTTCAGTCTCCCTCCCGCGCATAACCGATCCAAACCATTCCTCCCCACGGAGCCGAAGATAGAGGAAGCATGATTTAATGGTAGCCAAAAATGGCAAGACTTTGTTTGAATTTCCTTTTCCCCTAGGGAGAGGGTTTGGAGGCAGGAAACTTGTTTAAGATGGGATAACAAATTGGCAGGAAGATTTCAACTCACAATGACAGCTGGAAAAGAAAGAGGTGCCTGAATTTGCTGGGGGGAAGTGTCTTTATTTCTAGGCCCACAGGGAGAGATAAATGCAAATGCATCAGGAGCTGGTACCTAGGGAAGAGCAGCCACCTCCCAGCTGCTACTATGCTGGGGCAACCCGACAGCCAGCTAGAGGGAAGTCTTTTTTTTTCACTTTTTAAATTTTTAATTGATTAATTAATTAATTAGGACATGTTGGTTTACATCCTTATTTGTCTTTTGGGTGTATAAAGCATCCCCTACAGGTTCTAATACCATAGTAATCCACTGTAAAGCACCCAGAGTCTACAGTGTTTCCCACCCTCCCCTCCCACTCTGGCCTCCTCAGTGATATGGTCAACTCTCAAGGGTTAGTTTTTAAGTTGGGCATTTTCGGACTCAGTTCAGTGTCTCTAAATTCGACCTAGAAGAGACACCATCTGGCATCTGTCTTCCTCCTGACTTATTTCATTTAGCACAATCCCTCCATCCCACTGCCACAAGTGGCAGGAGCTTACCTTTTTGATCGCTGAGTCATACTCCATGGTATATAGGCACCACACCTTGATCCACTTATCCATCTTAAGTACCCAGGCTGCTTCCATAGCTTGGCAACTATCAAGTGCTGCAATGAACTTAGAAGTGGGAGCTTTCCTTTACATCAGTGCTTGAACATTCAGGTAGATTCTTGGGAGTGGAATTGCTTGATTGGATGGAAGATTCATTTTTAATATTTAGAGGAAACTCCAGATTGTTTTCCACGGACATTGGAGCAGTCTGCATCCCTGCCACTGATGTTCCTTTTTCTCTACATCTTCATCAACATTTGTTTCTGGTCTTTTTGCTGGAGGTCAACCTCCCAGGTGTGAGGTGGCATCTTACCATTAAATAAGCACCTGCTCCTTGGGCACACAAGGTTCTGGCCTTCAAGCTGTCTTGGAAATTTATGACAGATGGACAGTGGCCAGGAAGTAAATGGCAGGAATGACGCACCAACCACAAGCTACTCTGCTGTGAAGGGAAGCTTACAGGACAGACACAGACGAGATGGACATACTCATTCCCGTTTCTGAAAATGTAAATACTGCAGGCATTACATGTATAGGTTTCAGGTGTCCAGACTTAGGTACCAAGAGCTAAATATGCTACATTATGTTTATTGCCAAAGTCTAACTAGTTTACTCTCAGGGGTACATTTCATCCTGTATGGCGGTAAAGCATTTTTCCGGGGAAGTATGGACTGTAAAGTCAGACATGGTTTCAAATCCCTGCTTGACCCTGTGATCTTGGGGATATTTCCAACTTCTCTGCAGTTCTGTTCCCTCATCTTTACTTTGCTGGGTTGTTGTAAAAAATAATAAAGTGTAAACATATATGATATATTTAAGGACATATAAATATTTATAAGCATGTGTATAAATATTTATCAATAAGCTATGTAAATATATATGAAGCTTTGTATTGAAATCCCAATGTAGAGATGTATATATATATCTATATATATATATATATATAGATATATATAGATATATCCTTTATAAATAAAGGACAAAGCATATAATGTACCTAGTCAAAAATTTGGTAGCGAGAACGTAAACAATGGCTATTATTATTATAAAAGACCATTTAAAATTAGTTCTATTAAAATGGATGACTGAATAATTTCTTGATCTAGAAGGGCTAACTATAGAATTACTCATTTTCTCCCTTAAGCTTTTCTTTTCCTACCCATTAAAATCTAGATGACAGAATCACAAAAACGTGGTGACTATGTCCTAATATCATATCAAATTTCCAAATGGATCAGAAAGGTGTGGTATTTACACAGTAGAATATTACTTAGCAATCAAAAAGACAAAGTTGTGCCACTTGCAGCTACATGAATGGAGCTAGAAGAAATTATGCTAGCAGAAATAAGCCAGAAAGGAAAAGAGAAATACCGGGTGGTCTCATTTATATGAGGGATATAGGGAAAATAAAGAAAAGGACAAGAAAAAATTAAAACCAACAAATTGACAGCAGAACTAAAAGTATATAGCAAGGTGGGAGGGAGGGGGAAATCAGAAGAGGAATGAGCACAAGAGATCAAGATGATGGTACATAGGTGACTTGGATGTGGGAGAACCTTGGGTTATAAAATGATGTTCTATAAATATATATGTGTGTGTATGTGTGTGTGTGCAATCAATAAAAAACAAAGAAGAGTCTGAAACTAAATATATATATATATATATAATGTCAAAGTCCTAATAAAAACCATGAGTCCTTCTTTCCTACAAAAGGGCAACCTTCTCATTTATAATTCAGCAAGAGAATGTATCATTTGACGGCAAGAAGTCGCACTCAAGTTCTGCGTGTGACAGTTTATATTTGCAAACATGCTCTGATTTCCAAAGGGGAAAAAGAGGAAGAAATTTCAGCAATTTAAATCAACGGAAACTCTATTTAAAACTTCTTAGAAACCAGTAAGAAAAACATAAGCAACCCAATCTTAAAAATGAACAAAATACAGGTATCTTTCAAAAGGGTGTCAGATCAGAGGCATATTAAAAGGTAGTCAATATCATTATGTGTTAGGAAAAACAAATGAATACTCTCAGCAAGTAGGAGTAGACATTCTGAAGAAAGGCTCAATTAAGTGGACATAGCAGGTGTTGAGAGGATGGGAAACCATTGAAACATCTGTGCACTGTCCTATGATTTGGTCCAACCACTTTGAAAGACTGAAAGGCACTGAACATTGACTAAGCACAGTTGACTGTATTACCTTGCTATTGCACTCCTAGAGATGTGCTTAAGAAAACTAAAGACCTGTGTGGGAAAAAATATATACAAAAGTAGCTGGGGTGAATGCCATACTTCCATGGGGTGAACACTGGTCCAGGGCCACAAATCTTAGAGATGGTAGTGGTTTGTGGCTCTCAGAAGCCACAGGGCACACATAGCTCTGATTTACACCTGGAGTCTACACATCTTGTGGGGGAGGCAGGGAAAATACTGTCTTAAGGGGAAGGGGGTGAGCAATCATGGAAAAGGAGGCCAGACAGGTGAGACTCGGATCCTGTTGGTGACTCAAGCCCCAAGATCCCAGGCAGGACCCGAGTCCCATCTGCCCATGTGCCCCCTGCTCCCCACACAGGAATGTTCTAGGCAGCTCAGGTTTCTCTCGTTGCTTCTTGTTTCAACAACCAATGACCCACAAACCAGCAGAAAAAGCACTTACTTCAGCCCTGATGGAGCGTGGCTTTTCTGGGATTTATTTCCAATCCCTCACCCACAACCTTCATTTTGTCTCCCAATAAATGCTTCAGTTTGTACCTTTTTACTGCTTCCCACCCTTCTGGAACTTTCATTTGTTTATTTTTTCAAAATAGCCATAAAACCCCATGAGGATTTGGTCCTGCTTTGAGGAGTCCCAGAAGTATGTGAAGTTGAGAGCCTCAGTTCTGAGACTCAAGGGCGCTATAGGTACCAGGGAGGGTCTGTCTGGTGATTTTCCATGCACAGGTTTTCCCAAAGTGTGGTCCCTAGGACACCCACCTGGAGCCAGAAAATCAGGTATCAGAGGATGCTGGGAAGTCACAAGGGAGGTGATGACCCCACCCTGGCGGCAGGAACCTGTAGACTTACTTCATGTGGCTCCATTTCCACACTGACTGTCTGTCCCAAGTATCTCTCGTGGACTTAAAAAATCCTATTTCTCGAAGCACCTCATCATCTCCCAGGCTCTGACACACACCTTGGAGAGACACCAGCCATCTCCCCAGGTGGTTACTTCAAATTCGGTGCTGATTGCAGCGATTCCCTTTCCCCTGAGATGGCACAAGCAAACAGAGGTGGAAGGGTTGTAGTTCCCTCCCATCCAGAGCCTAAAGGAGTGTGTTAATGAACACCACAATCAACCAAGATTGAATTTCATTTGGGGGTTTGTCCACGGCCTCGGTGCAAAAATAGCTGACTCCCGACAAGGGAGCCAAGCAGGTAAACGCAGCCGCAGCGCATGCAAAGCCCAGGCCGGGCTCTGCTCCCCGCTGCACCAGCAGCAGGTGAAAGGGAAAGTGGAAGGATGACGCCCCCACCCCCCACCCCCGCCCCCC
>PVHY01005315.1:0-11940 GCA_004024945.1 Uropsilus gracilis
TTTTTTAGGTTTATTCCCAAGTATTCACTTTTCATTGGTGCAATGGTAAATGGAGTTGTGTTGTTGTTGTTGTTTTTTTTTAATTTCTTCTTCTGACTGATTTTTTGGATATAAGAAGGCCACTGATTTTTGTGTGTTGTGTATCCAACTACCTTACTGAACTGATTTATTATTTCAATTAGTTTTCCTGAAGATATTGGGAGGTTTTCTACATAAAGTATTCATGTCATCTGCATATAATGATAGTTTCATTTCTTCCTTCCCTATTTGTATTCCTTTTGTCATTCTCTTGCCTTATCACCTTAGCCAGAACTATGTTCCAGTACTATGTTGAAAAGTATGGGTGAGAGTAGTCATCCTTGCCCAGTTCCAGAGCTTAATGAAAAGGGTTTCACTTTTTCCCCATTTAGGGGTAATATTTGCAGCAAACCCACAGCAAACATCATCTTTGATGTTTGCTTGCTTTTCATACTACTTCATCTATCCCACTTCCCTTCACAATAAATGAACAGTAAAATGAAATTAGCTATATCTCACTAGAAATATTTTTCTTCCTCATGCTACTTAACTTTATAGATTTTTAAAGAGTTAGTTAAGGATCAAATTACTTTTTATCAGTGACCTAAAAGTAAAATAGTCACCTTGCATTCATACCTTTCTTGCATAATTCCTAACTTTGTAGCATAAGTCCCCTTTTATATCTAGAGTAACTTTCCCAAATATAATGTGACATTTCCCTTTGTATCATTATTAACAATATAACAGAAATTTTATTAGCTACAATGATCATTCAGTGATTTTAACACTCAGATTATTAGTTTCACTTAGAAAACAATTGAAAGCCCAGGAACAATTCTGAATTGAAGTCTAAAGTTTATCACTTTAAACTCCATTGATAACTTAAAATTCTCATAGCACTTTTTATATATGTTGAGTTGGTGCAATCAGTAAGGCAATGCTATCTCTGTTTAGATGAGAAAATAAGACCACAAATGTAGGAGAAATGTTCAAGTGTTCAAGGACATAGTTAGATACCACATAAAAGCAGATCCGATTCCTATTTTGAAAACTAAGTTCCATTCTCATTCCTATTATTCTAGGATCTTTCATCCAATTTGATTTCTTTCTGTGATCATATGATAGCGTTTTTAAATAAACATTTGTTGGATTTCATAAAAATAAATGAACATGTATGTAAATAAAAGTGTTTTGTTTCCATTGCTCATAACTTTTTTAAGAAAATCAGTTCTCATTATCTTAGTTGAGTGTTAAATAGGGAATTCTTGTTGGGGGGGGAGGGTCTAAGCTGCTTATGTTTTCTTTGAAAGGTTGAAGATAGTGTGTTTTCAGAGTTTCCTCTATCTTTAAAGAAGCAGCACTCTATCTGACCTTGAATTTGTCCAGGAAAAAACTTCCTCGGTTAGATAATGCAAAATGCTGCTGGCCCTCTCTTCTTTATTGTAAAAAATGGTTCTTTTTCAATCTCCCTTAGCCATTTTTCAAATTTTAAAAGTCTTCCCCTTCTTTCCTAGGTTAGATTCCCATATATCTTTAACTTAATACAAATAGAAATTAGACTTTTCTTATTTCTCATGTGTATAGCTCTTGAATATTTTTTCCTCTGGTTCTGTATATCTTCCTTCTTTTTTTTTTCAATTGTGATTTATTCCATGTAAATACTATATTTATGTAATTTTTTTCTCTACTAACTTATTTTCTGTAGCTGTTCTGTCTATTCTGTTCTCTCCTTACTTTTCAAAAGTCATTCCAGTGAGACTCAAAGTAGAAGGAAAATACTATCTTTCTGTCCTGTGTAGCAGGCAGATGGTGGCTGCTTTTATCATTGCAGTTTCAGAAAGGGTGGGAGGTACTGATGTCTTCCAAGAAGGTAAGATATTAGATCAAATCTTGTGAACTTGGGAGAGTATATCATCACCCAGTTAAGAAATTTCTCTCTGACTTTTTTAGTGTTACTTTCCTTCCTTAGTTATCAACTTTTTTTGTTGTTGTTTTAGGACCCCTGAAACTTGGTTCTTACTTGTGTCACTGGGTTAACTTGGTCCTTGTTTATTACCTTGCTGTTGAAAACCTAATCAACTGGCATGTATTTTCCTTCATAATAGGAGTTGGAAGGTAAATGTAAGACCAGTGGATGCTTAAAGATCCTGAAGCCTGAGCTAGAAAACCTTAGAGTCCTGCCAGTAGCCTCCTTTTAATGCCCAACTGATCAAAACCTTTCCCTGTTCCCCCATTCTTCTGAGCAACCCCATAAAACCAGGACCCTCCCCACCACACACACACACATCCCAACCCAGAATGCAGCTCAAGGCAGTTGTTACCCCTACGCAACTGAAACATGTAACTGACCAAAAAAAAAAAAAAAAAAAAATGGGGAGAAGAACTAAAAAGATACTTCTCCAAAGAGGAAATGCAGATGGCCAATAGACATATGGAAAAATGTTCCACATCACTAATAATCAGAGAAATGCAAATCAGAGCCACAGTAAGATACTGGCCATACACTTACACCAGTAAAAATGGCCCATATTTAAAAAAAAAATGCAACAACAAGTGTTGATGCATGTGTAGAAAAAAAGGAACTCGATTACACTGCTGGTGGAAGTGCAAACTAGTTCAGCCACTATGAAAGGCTATGGTGGAAGACCCTCAAACAATTAAAATTAGAACTACCATTCAACCCAGCAATCCCACTATTGGGAGTCTACCCAATAAATACAGAAACACCAATCTATTAGGACACTTGTACACACATATTTATTGCAGCACTATTTATAATTACCAAGATATAGAAACAACCCAAATGCCCCAAAATCGATGAATGGCTGAAAAAGATGTGGTATATTTACACAATGGAATATTATGTATCAATCAAAGAAGATAACCTTATTTCATTTGCAGTAATATGGATGGAGCTAAAAGGAATCATGTTAGCAGAAATAAGCCAGAAAGAAAAAGAGAAACATGGAATGGTATCGCTTATATGAGGGATTTAGGAAAAACGAACAAACAGACAAGAAAAATATAAAACTGCCAATAATATAGAACTGAAGCATAGAGCAAGAGAGGAAGCGGGAGGAGGAAGAAAAGGGGGGAGGGGAGGGCACAAAAGACTGAGATCATTCATGGTTGATAAGGTGATGAGAGAACCTGCAGGTAGACAGTGATGTGTTTTATATATATATATATATTTATATATATATATGTATATATATATACACACATATATATATACACACACACACAGATCTATATGTACAATTAATAAAAAGCAAAGCTAGTAAAAAAACAAAGTTAACTTTCTATTAACACTAGTAAATGCTCACAAAAGTGGATTTTATTGGTGTTTTTAAAGAAATAATATCTTTGATAATTCTTGTTTGAATAGTTATTGTTGCATTTAAGTACAGAGGGGTATCTTTTGTTTAAGTTTATTGTATGTGTATATTGGTCACATTTATTCAACTGCTCCATTGGTCAGATTCTGGAGGACAGATTTTTTTTTCTAGGATTACCTACATTTTTTTTTTCTTTTTAACGTTTAAAAGGTAATTGTGAAAAAAGGTGGCTTTGTTCTTACCTTGGTCAAAAGACCTCGAAAATACTTAACGTTGCTGGCAGACTCTTTTCTGAAAGTTGTTAAAATTGTGTATCAATATACACAAAATGTATTATATTTCCATCTTAATGTTACTCAAAACTAATGTTAAAATTAGTGGAAATATGACTTTTTTATACATTATCCTCATTGAATATTACATCACACATATGAAAGAGTTTGATAGAAAAAATAAGCTTCCAACGTAACTCTGAGTGAGGTTAAAATGAAAATACTATGCTTACTATCAAAAGATATAAGAGGTGTTAGAGAGAAAAACAGGAGATGGTGTTATTTTTAATCCCACCTCAATTTGAAACACTTTGAAGATTAATTCAATAATTTATAAAATGTTTACCCTTATAGCTGTAGTAATTTAAAATTTCCAATACCTTCAAATTTATTTCAAGTAAAAACCCAGAATATTTACTGTGATCTCAAAGGTCCAGGACTTCCCTCTCTTACCCACTGTGTGCTGCATCCATTCACACTGGCCATGTCTCTCTTCCTCAGAAACAGTATATGGACCCTTCCACTTGGTCTTTGAACTGTTCAGAATGCTGTTCTCTACCGTCTCTGGACTTTTATGAAGGCAATGGGAAGAACTTTGGGAGAAGGTGATAACTGTGATAAACCTCTAGAATGGTGCTACAAGCAAACAAATGATTTGGAAAGACTTGTAGAAGATAAGATATTGATAGTATAATTTGAGCAGTTGACCTAAGTGATAACAGGAAAAATTTCCTACTCTGGGAGAATAAATTTAACTGAATTGTCGTCAACAACATAGACACTTAGAATTTATATCAGTGTTCCATTTTTTATCAGTGTTCCATTTTTTGGAAAGTCGTTTCTTTGTGGGCGGGAAAGGTTTAAACCTATTCTGTGTTTGAGATTATGGCCAACAAAAGCCATAGGTTGAATCATCTGGTGTAATACCAAATCTTTAATATAAACCTTTGGGAAATTCCTACTGAATGAATGGCATTTCTTTTGCCCACTAGAGTGCCCTAGTTATCTGTTTTCACCGAAAATCAAAAAAACTCAAGAGTCTAGTATATGTTATTTTAAATTCATGCTTGCCATTGAATGATTGAGGGGATGAAGAAAAATGAAGTGGACAGCAAACTAACATCTTTGATTCCTTACTATTTTTTTTATCACCAGTGATAGCTGAAGGGTTGTTCTTTTTGCCTAGATTTCAGTTCCTTAAAGGAAAGCCAGTCTACAATCTATGGTGCTTGTCCTTACAAGCCATGAGTGTTCATATTCTCAAGAGAAAACGCTCATCAATATTCCATATGTACTAAGGGCTTTGCCACTTGGTACACAGTTTGGGTTCTAATATTGTAAACAACTCACTTTAAAAGAAAACTAGTACTTTGTGATTCATTTGTATCAGTAGTACAGCCCTATTTTTGTGACTAATGAAAATTTTGACTTTATTACTTTCCTTTGAAGACTCCATTTTCTTGACTACCTACTGGTTTGTTTTGTTTTTTGTCCGGAACTTTTTATTGGTGGCTGAAAAACTTAAGAAAATCCTAAATTCTTAAATTGTTCCAAGGTTTATTCTTCTTTAAGGATTTTTCCCCCTCTTCTGAGACTACTGAATGTTCATGTTTTTAATCATTTTTCCTGAGAGGAAAATTTGTAACTCTAGCATGTGAACAAAAAGTAGGCGCACTCTGTACCTTTACTGGTCCCTAGACATATTAGAAAGAAAAGAAGGACCATATTGTGATGTTTTGGGTCTCCTCAGTCTGTCCTTTATCTGCTATCATTCCATCCAGATGTGGTCAGCTCTCCCTCACCTTTTAAAAAGACAAACCAGCATTTCAAAAATTTCAAATATCTTAAATGTTTAATGTTTTAATATAAGAAACCCCCAACACCAAAATGCATACCTACAACTTTCTTGAGTGTTCTAAGGAAGTGACTGTAGAACTTGTCTGAAAAAAACAGCAAATTTGTGTCATCTAGACTTGTCTTTACATCCAGCTCTACATCACGAACATTAAGACACTCTCAGAAAAGAACTCGGGAATAATATTTTGTTTGTCAATTGTTTCCCCTCCCCTAGCAGTAGCAAACCTCTGCTTCATATTGTTTTGTTTTTTTTTTAAAGTCCTTAATTGGAGTTGCTTATATTAAAACACACATCACCAAACTGGGATCTAATGACAACCCTAGATGCAGTTTTGAACTCCCAGGAATGAAAACCTTAAACCCGTTAATATGGAATTTCCTGATCTAGTGAGATAATTTCCCTGATGATAAACCCATTCTCCCCCAGTGGAGGGTGACATTTCTTGAAGTTGGCTGTTTCCCTCTCTCCCTTTCCTGTCTATGAAAAAATCTTTCATTTTGTATAGTTCTTCAGAACTTCTTTCTCTAACAAAGGATGTTGCCTGATTCGTGAATCATTGAATAATGTAAATAAGCTCTATAAATTTTACTCCATTGAATTTGCTTTTTAACAGATTTGATGTAGGATTGGATTGGGTTCTTCCCTCAGCTATTACTTTTGCCCTATGTACTGAAGAATGCTACCAAGAAGCAAAGGGGCTTTGGGGCCTGTTCATAATCTAAAGACACTGTTCATATGAATATGAGTCTTTGCCAGACTCCTTGTCCTTCTGAGAACTCAGGAGAATTGTGGGAAAGGACTGGACCCCTTTGTGTCTAGGGCTCTCAGTAAATATGCCTTTTAAAATTCTTTAAAATTCCATCTCTCTTCTTCCTACTTTCCTTTTCTTCCATGTTCTGCCAAAAATGAAAAAGTTGACATGTCCTGCTTGACCCTCAGAGAAACTTAGCACCTTTTGGTATTCAGTTTGTCTGACTGCCTTGTGACTACAGCTAATTGGCATAAATAAATTCTTAAAAAAAAAAAAAAAACTGTTATTTGTTGTCTGACTAATCTTGGCCTTTTAGCTGAATTATCAATGATAATTATAAATGACCACATTTATTTACTCGTTTGTGTATATTATTTACAGAAGTTTGTCTATAAAAGATGTCAGCAGATTATGTTACTCATTGCCAGGTGTCCTTTGGCTTATTCTCTGAAACATCTCTCCACCCCACCCCAATCAGTGTCAGGCATCTGGTCACACTTGACTTAAAATGTAACCTATTTTTCAAAAGGCAGCCATGAAAAAATGAAGTAAACTTTGAAGGCCAGTAGTTGGTTTTGAGAAGCTAAGATAGGGATTAAAAATAATTTTTAGGGAATTATTTTGTCTGCATGGCTATTCTTTTGAATCACTTGACAAAAAATTGAATGACTTCCATGCATGCTCCAGACCATGTTTAGAAATATAGTTTTTTTATTTTAGGGTGTCAGCCCAAATGTCTCAATATGTCAGCCCAAATGTCTCAGCCCAATAATCTCACAAAGCCTGTATGTGAGGGCTCAGAAGAGCAATATTCCAGGTTGCTTGGCTGGAAGGAAGGACAGGTCAAGGTTATTACCAACCAGTATTTGTGAAAACCATATTCAAGGAAGATCGCTTGATGAAGTTCACAATTTTTCTAGGATACTCTTAAACTTTCAACCTCTAAGAAGTGATATCCATGTGTACCAACATTCCTTCCCCACCCCTCTTCGCTGTTTTCACTGAGTTTGGGAATGTAATTTGCCATGACCATCAGCTTGTTTTGAGGGTCACCATGAGAAATGGTTCATGTTCTTTGGTCTCTTCCAGTACATTTTTCATGAGACCACATCGTATACTTATTATCAATGACAGCTAGCTACCTAGACTTATGCCACACTTCTCAAGGTGCAGCCCTGCAAAACACTCCTCTCTTCAAAACCAGCCACATATTGGGAGATTCCTAGGTCACCTTCACTTCTGACCAACCCACTGTAATTTCATAGTCAAGGATTATCACTATCCCCTCAAGTTCAATAATTTGCTATAATAATTCACAGAATTCAGGAAAGTGCTTTACTTTTGAATCCTGTTTTATTTGACAAATAGGTACAAGTCCATCTATGGTCATACCACCCTGAACCTGCCCGATCTCATCAGAAATAGTTACAAGTCCAAATCAGAAGTATACAGGGTAGGGTCTCAGAGAGTCTTCAGACAGAGAGCTTCCATTGTCCCTTGCTACCCTCTTGGCACATAGATACATAACACCATGTAAAGTATTGCCAACTAGTAAAGTTTACCTGAGCTTTATTGTCCTGAGTTTTTTCTGAGACTTCACTGAGTGGATTTGACTGAATCATTGGCCACAGTTCCTCTCCTTGAGGTCAGACGATATCATGCCTAATATCCAACCCACTAATCGAGGTGATTAGTCTTTTTGACAGACATTTCTCATCTAGAGTCATTCATTATTATAAATTAGCAGGTACAGAGAATCCAGCCAAAATAACAAAGACACTCAAGAAATTTCAAATTTAGAGAGTTTGCTCCCAGAAACAGGGAGCAAAGAGCCAAATTCCTTATTACACAGACCACCAATCTGATCAGTTTCTCTTTTCTGAGAAATCTGGTAACCAAATTGGAGGATCACTCTGTGTGTTTGTATGTATGTGTGTGTCACACATGTGTATTGCATGTGCATATGTATTGAAAGTGTACATTAAATAATCCCAAATAAGCCGGGCATGGTGGCGCACACATGTAATTCCAGCTCCTGGAAGACTTAGGCTGGGATCACTTGAGTTTGTGGGTTCAAGACAGCCCTGAGCAACATAGTGAGACCTAGTCTAAAAAAAAAATAATAATAATCTCAAATATTTCTGAGACTATTTATGGTTCTGGAAATAGAAAGCAAAAAAGGAAGATTCTATTCTCTTCCTATGCAACCATGCAACCTTTGGGCCACTGCTCTAACTTTATTTAGGGAGAAATGTTGTATTCTCTCTGCAGGGGTCCTCTGGCTCCTAGACAGAGAATTCCTAGTAGGTTCTGCCATGCTGATGCCTTTAGAGCTGTGTTGGAAAAGAATCTTTGGAGTGTTCTGTTTCTCTCTTACTCATGCAGCCATTAAGCCAGGAAATTCTATTGTACATCCTATACCCCAGTACTTATCAATATTTTTGCTATCTATATGAACCTTGGCTTTATTTCCTTAGGCTAATACAAGCTATTTCCATTGGATTTGTTTCCTTCTAAGCTTTTGTTGTTGTTGTTGTTGTTGCTTTTGCTTTATTCTTATCTAAACTGACATTTATTCTTATCTATTTAAGAATTTATTTATTCTTATATTTATTCTTCTAACATTCTTATCTAAACTGACATTTTTCTAAATTGTTTTTTCTTAATTCAACTGATTTTTATAACTTTTGGCCTAACTCACATTTTCATTTTCTACCTATAAGTCAATTTCTTGTGACTATATTGAGTGCCATCTGCTATATCTGCTGTTTCATTAATGTTCCCCCTGCTTTCAGCTTATGAATAAAGATGAAGGTCTTCTCTGCACTGACCCCTTCGCTACCATAGTTGACATTTTAAACCAATTAGACAAACATACATTGTGTTATTATGACTCTTTGCCTATTACTTAAGCTGATCTTGTATTGTTACAGTTGTGGTTTTTATCCAAGTCTCATTTTGTAATGAAAATTTTATCCAATTGCTTTCAGAAGTTCAGCATGTAACATCTGTGCATCTGTGGCATTCTCTTCATCTCTCTATTCTTAAATTCATGAGTAAAATGTAGGGTATCTACCCAGCATGAGATTTTTCTTTAAGAAAAATTAGACCACTGGGGGGGGGGGTTGTCCTTGGTTTGCACATCTTTGTGGTGCTTTTTATGGATTGTCTCCTAATATTGTATTTTTTGGTTCATAAATGACTTCAAACACATGCTACAACTAATCATATCAAATTCCAAGCTGTACAAAGGAAAAGAGGAAAGAAGTAAGGTAGGAGAGAAAGGAAAACTAATTTTTATTTGCCCAATTATTTTCTTATGACTTTCTTCATCACTCATGTTGGATGGTGTGTTGTTAACATGAATGCTGCAGAAGCAGCACAGTCTCTAAAGCTAAGTCTTGTGTTTTGGCATCATAACAGTTTAACAGCAGTGGGAGTAAGGGCATTGGAGCATTATGATGATGTGGTCCTCTTCTGCATATAATCCTGGTCAAGGGGTTTGAGGAAGTAGAGATCATAGAAGACAAAGCATTTCCACTATGCTGCTCTATCTGTGAGGCACAGTGAGGGCTGCAGAGATGAATAGAGCAGTTTTCCCAACAACAAGTTATTATCTGATGGGTGCAATTTAAGTCAATTACAGAAAAGTAGTAGTAGTAGCCAGGTTCTCATATTCAAGCATAAACTTTAGAAAGCTGTTAATCGTTAGGAAGAATTTCCTATTCCTACACATCAGAACCCAAACTCCAGACTTCTAATGAGTTATTCATTGGCTTAAAATGTAGTGACAAGGTACCTAACAACCAAATGAAAATATAAGCCTAAGATGGTCTTGGTGGGAAATGGAGAGGTGAGGAATGTTTAAAGGTATTCTTGAAACATTTGAAGATGCAAAATATTGCCTTGACAGATACTATTTTGGAATTGTTGTCAACTTTCTTAAGTGTGATGATAATGGTACTGTGGTCCTTATTCTTGGAGAAGTGTGCTGCAGTATTTAGTAGTGAGGTACCATGATGTCTGCAATTAATTTTCAAATGATTCAGCAAAACAAAAGCCATGTAGTACACACACACACACACAACACACATGTTGTGTGTGTGTGGCTGTGGAGAGGGAGAAATTAACAGAAATATTAATAATTATTGAATGTAGAGACCAGGTATAGGAATGTTCCTTGTACTAGTGTTTCAACTTTTCTGTTTGTGAAATTTTTCATAATAAAAATGGCAAGAAAAGAAACAGTGAGAATGAACTGACTTAAATAGCTTCCACGTTTACTAATTCATTTGCACTTCGTGACATGACTATGTCAGCGATGCCTGCTTTTACAAGTAAATGAGAACTTCCGAACTGAACCTATCTCAGAAATGACTGCACAACAGAAATGGAAATCAAGCTGGGTCTTAAAGGACAAGAAAGATTTCTAAGAGTGAAAACATAAAGAGAAATAAAATGACCTCAAAGAAAATAATATATGGAACCAGGCTAGCTATTCATAGAATGTCACCAAAATGTATTTAAAATCATTTGCATTAGAGGAAAACAAGATAGTTATGCTTGAAAAAATGTTTAAGAATTTTTTTTTTCTAGTAGCTAAAGGAAAGATGAATATGATGGGGAAATTATTAAAATCATGGTCATCTTTTATGAGATTTGCTTGTAGTAATCCCATAATGACGTTAAAAACTGAATTCAGGATCACAACACTGGAAATGATGGAGAGAAATAATACAAAAGATAATTCAAGTAGAAAATTGATCAAAATATTATCACAAATTAAACTGAGAATTTACTCATTAAACTTGAGGAAAGAAAAAGTCAAAGATACCACCACATTTTTTTTGAAGAGAGTGAAGACCTAAGCAACTAATAGACAGGAGGGAGAGATCGGGTCAGGTAGAAAGGAATGATGAGATCTCATTGATTTTGAATTTCCTATACAGTTATCAACTGGAGTATTGTGTAGATTGTGAACACTACAAACTTGAAGTTTTTATCAGGGACAGGAATGGAGAAATTTGAATGTTGTCAAGCATTTATATACTCCCTTTATGCCTCAGCTTCCTCCCTTTCAAGCTGTGACATTTGTAATTAGTTTATGGTGCATTTATCAAAAGTAATATCATGTATCTATTTCTACCTGACAGAAAGAAATCCTGGAACAACAGCAAAAAGAAAGAAATGATAACAGTTTTCATGGCATTTGTATGTTTTGCAGTGAGGAATTCTTCGGAAACAGGTTTGCTATTCTACATGTCTTTAGATGTTTCTGTTTTATATCTGAAAACTTGCTGGTTTTATATAACCATCCATAATAGTTATGAGTTCAGTTCTATTGGGTGCCACAAGACCCTTTCATAATATATCAGCAGTACATTTTTTTTTCCTTTTAACATGCCTAGCGTCACACATGCTATAAACAACTATATAGGAAAATCATTTTTAATGCAAAAATAAATTTATATTTAACATTGTAGAACTTTTTTAATTGGCTAAGAAGCAAGATCATGAGCAGCAAACTATACAGATTCATCCTGCTATGTTAACATGTTAGCTCTAAACCTCATTTCTCAATAGCAGATATTTTTTTGGTTGTTGTTTCACTTTTTAATATTAACAATGATAAAAATCTAAGAAAAAATGTCTGAGGGATTGATCATTCTGTCACCAACCCCTTTACTTGTGATAAATCACTAA
>PVHY01005315.1:12040-83988 GCA_004024945.1 Uropsilus gracilis
TTTTTTTTTTTTTTTTTTTTTTTTTTTTTTTTTTTTTTTTTTTTTTTTTTTTTTTTTGTAGCCTATTCACACATGTGTAGCTATTATCAGTCCACAGATTGTATATGACTAGTAAGTTTGCCTTATAAGCTTTTCCAGTACTCTAAAGGTTAAAAGCAAATCTGGAAACTACTATACTGTCTGTTTGGTTTTTGTTTGTTTGTTTGTTTTTAATTTATTTATATATATATTTCACATCATTGTGATCCCTGGGGGTCCCCCACCTCCTCCCCTCCCTGGCCACTCCTGCTGGTTCCCTCCCACAGTTGTATACTTTCATTTGGTTGTCCATATATTAGTGAGACCATTTGGTTTTTGTCTTTTTCCTTCTGACATCTTTCTGCCAGTATGATTTCTTCTAGGTATATCCATGTTACCAAAAATTCATCAAATTTGTCATTTTGTATTGATGCGTAATATTCCTTTGTGTATATATACCACATCTTTTTCATTCAGTCATCTGTCTTGGGTCATTTGGGTTGGTTCCAGGTCCTTGCAATTATAAATAGTGCTGCAATAAACATCCGAGCACAGGTGTCCCTTTGTACCCACACTGAGGTCTCTTTTGGGTAGATTCCTAGAAGAGAGCTATTGCTGGGTCAAATGGTAGCTCTATTTTCATTAGTTTGAGGGACGTCCACACTGCTTTCCATAGTGGCTGGACCAATTTACATTCCCACCAGCAGTGTAAAAGTGTTCCTTTCTCTCCACATCTTCGCCAGCACTTGTTGTCGTCTGCTGTTTTGGGCCATTCTTACTGGTGTATGGTGGTATCTCATTGTGGTTTTGATTTACATTTCCCTTACTGCTAATGATGTTGAACATTTTTTCATGTGCCTGATAGCCATTTGGACTTCCTCTTTGGAAAAGTGTCTTTTTAGATCTTCTCCCCATTTTTCAACTGGGTTCTTTGCTCTGGTTTTGTTAAGTTGTGTGAAATCTTTGTGTATCTTTGTTATCAGACCCTTATCACTTGTATGGAGGGCGAAAATTTTTTCCCACTCGGTTGGGATTCTTTTTGTTTTTTCTTTTATCTCTTTTGCTGTACAAAAGCTTTTTAGTTTGATGTAGTCCCATCTGTTTATGTTTTCCTCCATTTTTTTTGCCATCGATGGATGTGGCCAAAAATGGGTTTCTGAATTGTAACTCATGAAGGGTTTTGCCCAGGTTTTCCTCTATGTATTTAATGGTTTCGGGTCTTATATCTAAGTCGTTTATCCATTTTGAGTTGGTTTTTGTACATGGTGTGAGGAAGGTATCTTGGTTCATTTTTTTGCATGTCTTGTTCCAGTTTTCCCAGCATCATTTATTGAAGATGCTGTCCTTGTTCCAATGTAAGTTTTTCACTCCTTTGTCAAAGATTAGTTGACTATGTGTGGCTTTAGTTCAGGGGATTCAGTTCTGTTCCATTGGTCTGATTGTCTGTTTTTATACTGTACCAAGCTGTTTTAATTACTATGACTTTGTAGTATAGTTTGAAGTCTGGAATAGTAATTCCTCCATTCTCTCTTTTTCTGATCGGGAGATTTTTTGATAATCGAGGTCTTTTGTTATTCCATATGAATTTCTGTAATTTTTGTTCTATATCTTTGAGGAATGTTGTTGGAATCTTTAAAGGGATTGCATTGAATTTGCAGATTGCTTTTGGTAGGATGGCCATTTTGATGATGTTAATTCTTCTAATCCATGAGCAGGGAATGTCTTTCCATTTCCTTATGTCTTCTTCTATCTCCTTTAGCAGAGTTTTGAAGTTTTCTTTATATAGATCTTTCACGTGCCTTGTTAGGTTTACCCCTAGGTATTTTATTTTTTTCAGTGTGATAGTAAATGGGATTTTTTTTTTAAATTTCTTCTTCTGTTTGATTTTTTGTGTATAAGAAAGCTTCTGTCTTCTGTGTGTTGATTTTGTAACCCGCTACTTTGCTGAACTGGTTTATTGTTTCAAGAAGTTTTTCTGTGGATTTTTTTGGATTCTCTACATAAAGAATCATATTGTCTGCATATAGTGAGAACTTCAGTTCTTCTTTCCCTATCTGTACTCCTTTTATGTCTTTCTCTTGTCTTATTGCCCTTGCTAGAACTTCCAGTACAATGTTGAAAAGTAGTGGAGACAGTAGGCATCCTTGCCTGATTCCAGATCTTAGCTGGAATGATTTTAGTTTTTCCCCATATAAGATGATGTTTGCTGTAGGTTTGTTATAGATGGCTTTTATTATGTTGAGATATGTTCCTTTTATCCCCACCTTTTCAAGAGCTTTTATCGTAAATGGGTGTTGAACTTTATCAAATGCTTTTTCTGAATCTATTGATATGACCATATGGTTTTTGGTTTTCTCTTTGTTGATGTGGTAGATTATATTAATTGACTTTCGAATGTTGAACCATCCCTACGTCCCTGGGATAAATCCCACTTGGTCATGGTGAATAATGCTTTTTATGCATCGTTGGATTTGGTTTGCCAAGATCTTATTTAAAATTTTTGCATCTGTGTTCATTAGGGAAATTGGTCTGTAGTTTTCTTTCTTTGTGCTGTCTTTATTTGGTTTTGGTATGGGAGTGATATTTGCTTCATAGAATGTGTTTGACAGTTTTCCTTCTTTCTCAATTTTTTGGAAAAGTTTTAGTAGCACTGGCGTTATTTCCTCTTTGAATGTCTGGTAGAATTCATTTGTGAAACCATCTGGTCTTGGGCATTTGTTTTTAGGTAGTGTTTTGATGACTGCTTCAATCTCACCGCTAGTGATTGGTTTGTTTAAGTTCTCTACTTCTTCTTTGTTTAGTTTTGGATGGTTATATCTTTCCAGGAATCTGTCCATCTCATCCAAGTTGTTGTATTTGTTTGCATATAGGTGTTCATAGTAATCTCTGATTATCCTTTGGATTTCTGATGTGTCTGTTGTGATTTCTCCTCTTTCATTTGTAATCCTGCTTCTTAGTGTTCTCTCTTCTTTGTGAGGTTTGTAAGGGGTTTATCAATTTTATTTATTTTTTCAAAGAACCAACTTTGGTTTTGTTGATTATCTGAGTAGTCTTTTTGCTATCTAGTTTGTTTATTTCTGCTTTATCTTTATTAGTTCTTGTTTTCTGCTGGGGTTTTTTGTTCTTTTTTTAGTTCATCGAGTTGGGAGATTAGGTCATTTCTTTGGTTGTTTTCTTGCTTTTTGCTATGAGCCTGTATTGCTATGAACCTTCCTCTTAAAAATGCTTTTGCTGAGTCCCAGACTTTTTGGAATGTTGTGTCGTCTTTGTCATTTGTTTCAAAGAAGGTTTTAATTTCTTCCTTAATTTCCTCAGTTACCCAGTCTTCATTTAGTAACATGTTACTCAGTCTCCATGTGTTGGGTGTTCTTGCTTTCTTTTCATTGTTGATTTCTAGTTTGATGCCTTTATGATCAGAGAAAAAAAGTTGGTACTATTTTAATTTTTGTATATATGTTAATATTTGCCTTATGTCCTAATATGTGGTCAATTTTTGAGAATGTTCCATGTGCATTTGAGAAAAATGTGTATTCCTTCCTTGGGGATGCAGTGTCCGGTAGATATCTGTTAGGTCCATAGGGTCTAGTTCTTCATTTAGGGCTTTTGTGTCTTTGTTTAGTTTTTGTCTTGTTGATCTGTCCTTTGGTGAGTGTGGTGTGTTGAAATCACCTACCACATATGTATTTTCGCTGATGTCAGTTTTCAGTGCTGTCAGTAGTTGTTTGATGAATTTTGGTGCTCTCTCATTTGGTGAGTATATGTTTATTATTGATATGTCTTTGTTATGTATTGACCTTTTTACCTTCTTTATCCCTTGTCAACTTTTTTAGCTTAAAGTCTACTTTATCTGCTATTAGTATGACTACTCCTGCTTTCTTCTGGGGCCATTTGCTTGCAGAACTTTTTTCCAGCCCTTTACTTTTAGTCTGTGCTTATCTTTTGTGTTTAGGTGTGTTTCCTCCAGGCAGCGGAATGTTGGGTTTTGTTTTTTGATCCATTCTGCTACTCTGTGTCTTTTGATTGTTGAATTTTGTCAGTTGACATTTAGGGTGATGATTGATACTTGCTGTTCTGGTGTTGACTTTTAGAGGGTCTTTTGGAGGTTAGGGTTTCCTTTTTTTTTTTTTTTCCTGTTACTGATATTTGAGATTCTGAAGTCGGTTTTTTGGTTGTCATTTTGGGTTCTCATTAACTTCCTTGTTTTGGTCTGCTTAATCTTCTGTTGGTTTTAATCTGAGGGCTTCTTGCAATATTTCTTGGAATGGTGGTTTAGTGGTAGCGTATTTCTGGAGGCTTTGCTTATCTGGGAAATTTTTTATTCTTCCTTCTAGAGGAAAGAAAGCTTTGGAGGATAGAGTAGTCTTGGCTGGCATTTTTTATCTTGGAGTTTTTTGAAGATATGACTCCATGCTCTCCTTGCTCCTTACTCTCTGAAGAGTATCTCTTCAGAGAAGTCTGAGGTCAGCCTAATAGGTTTTCCTTTGTATGTTATCTGCTTCTTTTCTGTAGCCAATCTCATTATTTTTTCCTTATCCTGGACTCTTGAGAATTTTACAATGATGTGTCTAAGCTGTGGTTTTTCTTTCGTTGATGTAGTTTGGTGTTCTTTTGGTTTGCTGGATGTCTAATTTCATTTCTCTCTTCAGGATTGGGAAGTTTTCCTCCATTATTTCTTTAAATAGCCTTACAGTACCCATATGTCTCTCTTTTCCTTCTGGGTCACCCATAATTCTTATGCTTCCTTTCTTTAAGGAATCAGACAGATCTCTGAGTTTTTCTTCTATTTTCTTACATTGTGTCTTTCTTTCTGTCTTTCTTCTTCCTCTTGATTTCGATGTCCTCCAGTGTACTTACTCATTCCTCAACTTCGTCCAGTCTGCTTTCGTAACTTTTCCCTCCATTTTTGAGCTCTTCTGTTGCTCCCTTTAGATCTTGGGTTTCTTTCTGAATGTTGCTCAGGTATTCAATTTTATTCTTCAATTATTTTATCTTTGTTGCTGTTTTCTTTCTTAATTTTTTGCATTTCTTCTAACTTATTCAGTTTCTCTGCCATGCTCGCTTCTTTTTCTTTATGTTTTTCTAATTCTCCCCTTAGCTCTTTGTATGCTTGCAACATGCATAGGTTCAGCTTTTTGTCTGGGAGATGGTGCATTTCTTCAATATTATATTTGTTGGTTTCTAAAGTTTGTCTTTCCTTCAATGTTGTATTGGTTTCTGTGGGGCTTGCTGGGGTGTTTGCCTTTTTCTTCCTTCCTGTGCTTTGCTTTCGCACTTCTTAACACATATTGAGTGACTATGGCTCTATTATTGGCTGGCATGTTGATTGGAGTCTTCTGGTAGCTTGTAGTTGAGCCTCTTGTTCAACACATCAGTTCTGTGTTACCCTAAGAGGGGTTCTGGTTAGTAGATGCTATAGGGCTTCTTCTGTGGTTCTTTATGGAGGAGGAATATAGGTGTTCGTTGTTGTTCTTTTTGTTTTTAGTCTTTCTGTTGGGTTATTTTGTCTGCGCGACCCGGCGCTTCGGGTCTCTCTCGGGGTCTCTCTGTTTTTTCTTTTTATTAGTATTACTCTTGGTGAAATACCATCCATATATTTTCTTTAGATTCTTTATACATGGTCCCTTTAGTTCTTTAAACTAAATGTTTAAGCTTATCTAAAGTCTGATAAGTCCAGCATTTTGTGTTCCTCGTGGGACAATTCCTATTAACTTCTTTCTTTTTGTGTAAATGACCTATATTTCTTGTTCCTTTGTAAGTCAAATAATATTTTGTTGAAAATTCAACATTTATAATAATATAGTGTGGTAACTAGAAATTGTATTTGTCTCTCCCAGCAAGGGTTTTATTTTACTGTGTGTGCATTTAGTAGCTTCTAAACTAATTCTTTAATGTGTGTATTCTTAAGTATGTACAGTCACTTATCATTAGTTAATTATCATTAGTTAATATAATGATAAGACAATTTAACTTACATGCCTGGAACTCTAATATATCTTCATCTTTGTCAAGATGCTCAGTATATGTGAGACATTCTTTTAGTAGTCCATCAGCTTACAACTCTGTCCTCGCTTCCAGCTGGTTTCAAGAGTCAGTCATATTGATTAGGGTTTTCTCAAGTCCTTCCTGGGCATGCACACATCCCTGCACATGTATGTGATCATCTAAGTCCCTAGGAATATGTTAGAATTTTTCAAATTTCCCCATAGACATCTCATTCCCGAGATTTAAATTTTTTGGCAAGCATGTTCAATCCAACAATGGATTCCTACATAGGTGAATCTTGTGCAGTGTAAACAGGATAAATATTTGAGAAGGAAAAGTACACTGACTTAGCTTCCATCTCCTATTGTATCACCCTAGATGCCAGGTCTTCAGGTTCCAGAGAGATTGAGAACATAACTGGTCTCTCCTGAGTGCTTTCTTTAGGATTCTGAAAGGCAAGAGTTCCTGATCTGACATAACCAGGTGCTAGAGTGATGGAAACTTGCCAACCCTCCAAAATCTTTGAGTCAGCTATTATCTGACTCTATCCAAGCAGAATCTACACTCTGGATCACTAACCTGGAAATTCTAGGCAAATTAACTTTGCTTGCCCACTCTAGCAAGAGCATCCCCAAATCTACAGACACCATATTCTCTATCCCAAGACAGTCTTCGGGATAGGGGACGCTTTCAAACCCACTCTCAAACCCTCTGCTCCCTTTAGGAGGCTCGCAGCTCCATCTCCATCGGTACCTATCCACAACCTGAGCTCAGGCCTAGAACTTCCAGAAAAGTTCTATAGCTGGACTAGCTGGACTGCCCTTGGAAGAGCCCTGTGGGCCCTTTGAAATAAATGTCAGTTTTATTCAAAGTTATCAGAAATAATTAAGTTGTTAGACAAGTAAACATCATATTAAATATGAGATTACTCAGTGTATCCCATACATAGTAGTAAAAAAAATTATTTTGTAGAGTTAGCTGTTTTATTTCACTTTCTAAAGGAAAAAAAAAAAAACAATAAAATCTATTCTTTTGGGGCCAGCCAAGTAAATATGCTAGATAAAATAAACTGTATGATATACCACATGCTAATGTTATGTGTATTGTAAGTTCCTAAAATTGTCATCTTTATTATATATATATATAAAGTTGTGATAAAGGCCCAATAGAATATGTTTTTATGTAGACATTCTTACTATGAAAATGTTACGTAAATTAAAATTTTCCTTATCTCCATAAACCAATCGACAGGACAGTCATTGTGTATCTAAGTCATCATAAACCTTGCATGTGCTAACTATGGGAGTCTGCTTTCTGTCCAATGATAAGCTGACTGAATGTCTATAATCCTTGGCCATAGTTCTCTGGGGGCAGTTACCTCTTTTTCTTCCCTGTGGTGAACTAAAAAGTAACAAAGGACAGTTTATTTAATTGTTTAAAGGACAGAAACCTGATTCACCTACAGAGAATAACCTTGGCCAGTGGCGCATAGTGGAACAAATTTGAACTCCCTTAAAGGACTGACTTGATTATATGTGTACTTATGTATTTTATGTAACTCTTTCAGAGCCCAGTTGTATGTTTCAATGTTTGACTCTTGCTTATGCTTCTGATTAGTATTATCATTATACAGGTACTATTCCTGGCCCCATTTGTTCCTAGATGATTTATAAATCATAGAAATGTCTCATATTTCTTCCTAGATCTGTTCTTTTGAACCACATGGCCAGAGACCATGCTTTCAACATCGGATTGCCAGACAACATTGTAAACTGCAATGAATTTCTATGTATGTTACAGAAAAGACTTGACAAGTAAGTACTTTTTAATGAAATATGACCTGAAATTACTTTAACCTGTTGTGAATTTTTTAATTAATTTGATAGCCAGAAATTATTAAAAAATGGGTTTTTCTCATTTCACTTGTTGAAAGAATTCTCATTTTGTGACTACTTATTTTGTCTAACTCATATTGCCTATTACGATTTTTTAAAATAAAATGTCACATATAATCAAACAATGTAACATCCCACATAAGACAAAGTATGCTCTATAGGTTATGAAGAATACTCTCATTATTCAATCTAGAAATAAAACATTAATTCTTGTGAATTTCCTGTGTGCCCTTCCTCAATAGTATTTCAAGAGAAACCACCATTTTTAATTTTGTATTTTGTAATGACTTTCCTATTCCCTATCATTTTTCTACAAATTTAGTAAACTATATAGTCAAGTTGTGTGTTATTCAACTTTATGTGAGGTGTAACATACAATATGCATCTTTTCACTACTTTCTATTCACATCTAGGCATCATAACACTCTACTTTCCCCTAGATCATATTCTGGCAATTTTGAATATCTAGAGCTTTGCTTATAAAAATAAGGGAGGAAATTCTCTTCAAAATGACTTTCAAAAATCTATCCACTTTTCTTTCTAGAAAATGGCCCAAGATTTTTTATCCACATACCTGATTTTCATTATTTAAATATAGCACTAAGCAAAATCATTTGTCAACTCAGAGTATCTAGAACAATAATTTAAGAAACAAGTTTCAAGAAATAAAGATAATTATTAAAACTTTTGAATTCAAATTCTGGTATTAGCCCTGTGTTAAAATAAGTTCCTTCACACTTTTATAAATGATCCTTTATTTATAAAACAAGACTAGATATGCCTTCTACTAAATTTATCAGCAATGAGTATCCCTTATCAGCTTGTCACCCATAAACTGCATTCAATAAAGGTGAAAATTTTGAAATATGAAACAACAACCAAAGAGATTAAATTTAGCTTATGTGACTCCAGAAAGTTGAATTCTAATGAATGTTGCATGGATGGAAGTTACAGACAGTATCAACTCTTATGAGAAAGACTTTTGTTTTGGGGAATCTGTTTAAAGCTGATTAGTAATCACTGCTTCATTAGGCAGTGAATTCCTACTTAGTGGATATAGTAGAACAGAAGGTACATAAGAATGATAATAATAACAGCAATTATTTGCATTTTCATTATTTTTTATTATTCATTTTCTGTATTCTATAAACTGCACTAGGTATTTTATTCATGGGTATAAATTACAAATAAATATTTTGTTCATTATATATTTTATTCATATTTATTGTATTCATATATAATTATATATCTATTCATAAATATTTTATTCATAGGTATAAATTATAATTGTATATGTATGTTGTTATTAAAATTTCTCTAAATATAGATATTCTTTATTTAGAAATCAGAAAACGAATGGTCACACACAAATAAGTTGACTTTAGAGATAAGAGCCAAGCTCCAAGTCAGCTTGCTGAATGTATGCAAGCATGGGCTAATCTACATATATGAAAATATGATTACATATAATTGCATATCTTTTTATAGCCATCTAGGATTTTAAAAGCAATTAGTACAATGAAAGTCACCAGTTTTAATTATCATTATGATTTTCTGAAGACTGTGTACCTTTTTGTTTTTAGACTAGTTAATTTGATAAGTAAAGCACCAGTCATTTTTGAATATTAGCTGTCTTTGTCATAATTTTAACTTAATAACCAAATTAGCCAACTGCAAAATAAGCCACAGCATGCATCCTACAGAGCCAAATGAATAAAGAGAGATTCTGACAAGGATATCATAATACACTTGAAAATTCTGTGTGAGACTGAAATGAAGAAATGTAAAACTCAATATAATAAGGGACTATTATAGCAGCTACCCAAGAGATAATGTGTATGTACGGTTTGTATATTTCTTTTAGCTTGCAGTGCTTATACTGTGAGAAAACCTTTCGGGACAAAAATACACTTAAGGATCATATGAGGAAAAAACAGCATCGTAGGATCAATCCGAAGAACAGAGATTATGACCAATTTTATGTCATCAATTATTTGGTAAGACTTTCTTTTCATAAATGAAAATCTGATTGCATTTCTACAAGCAAAATCTTTTTATGGCCATCTAATATTTCAAAAGCAATTAGTACAAAGGTCGAAATATAATTAAGGGTTACTTCCAATCAGTGATTAACTCTAAAATGATTGGTTTACAAACATAGCTTGATATGATTTGTCTTTAATTTGCCAAATGTTTATACAGTAAAAATGTAGAACCAACAGTGGATCTTGACCAAAAACAGACAAAAGTCCTTGGATATTTCCCCACTCTCCCTGACCTTATTGTCTTATACCTTGAAGCCAGAGACTTCTATAACTATTCAAAAACACTTGTTGAGTTCTGCACATCCTACTTGCTAAGCTAGATTATTCTTTAAAAGCAATCTCTTGGCTCTCCACCTCCCTTACCATTAAAAATAAACCTTCCCCTTCCTCACAGAATTTTATCATTCTGTTGTGCCAACTTATTTTTTAATAGCAATTGTAAAGAAACCAAGTCATTTCTCTGGACACGAGGACCTGTATTTGTTTGGCTGGTAGTAAGATGGACTAAGAGTTTACCATGTCAAGAGTTTAAAATATATTGAAAGCTCTCCTTACACAGGAACTTCAGTTCCACCTGCTGGCCTCTGCAGAGAAGTCTGTTGATTAAAAAGAGGAATTCAATTGGAGGCAAATGTCACTAGGGGGACATTTGGAAATGTAGGAGGGAATTTTTAATTGCTGGAATAATTGAGAAACACGAATAATCCTCCCCCCCAATCTACAGAGGGAAATAATTTGTATAAAGAGAGGGATTCAGTAACTCTCCAGTGAAATTGGAAAAGTGGGGAGTTCTGTTTCTAACCACTTAACTTAAACAAATGGAAATTGTTTTTCCCTTAATGTGAATGAATTAGAGTCCAGTTCCATTGGCCACAGAAGGCTAATTGAATATAATCAAACATTGTATCTGTTGGGCAGAAATAGGCATCTCCTGACTCATTTTGGAAATATCTGCTGTAGGTGGAATTTTAGTCTGTTCTAAACTTTATAATGTTAAAATTCCCCTTGAGAAGTGAGTTTAACATGTCTGAAGATTGAGTCTGAGAGGTTGCATGGTGTGCTACAAATGTTTTACAAGTAGCTAAAGGCAAAGGCAGCCTTTAAGTTCTTCAGTCTTTCTTGAAATCACATAGTCATTAATTCCTAGAGCAAAGGCTGCTTCAGGGCCTAGCCCAATCCAATAGGGAAAGGACTTCAGTATTAGCTTGAAGAAATATTCAGCTACTGAAGAAAGCAATGGAAGCAATTTAATAGAACTTTCTTCTGGGGCTCTTTTATACTAATATTCCAGATCCTGGGAGTAGGGTAACATACATAGCTAGAGGAATATCATATCGTTATATAACTTCCTGAAAAGGAGACTTCAAAGGGATTACTCACTCAACTTCTACTGGTCCTTTTAGAAAAGTATGATGCTTCGTCCCATAGACACCGAGTAGCGTGACTGTCAAAACTGAAATTATCTCTAAGGGCCAGCTGTCTGTGAAGGCCAGCTGTCACTAGATGAGAATGCTAGATTGTACTGCCCACAGAGTACCCGGATTTATTGTGGCATGAATCATGACTGGAGAGAAGTATTCAAGAGAATTTAAAACTTCTGTAACATATAGAAATAAACATGAAACCCCTCAGAATAATATCAATAGAAGTAATTTTTAAAAAAAAAAACAGGCAACATTGAGTACGTGCCATGTACCAGCCACAGTCTTAGGTATTTATATTAAGTAATTTAATCTTAACCACATACCTATGGCATTGATTTTAGCATTTTCCCCATTTTATAGATTACAAGGCTAAAGTCAGAGAGGTTGAATAGGTGTTACAGTTCGCCTAATCTCTCTGTGCATCAGTTTCCTTCCATTTTTCCTCAGTTTTTGTAATTGAAATAGTCCCTGCCTCTCACACTTCAAACTGAGTTTTTGGGTCAAACAATGGTGATGAATTCATATTCTCTTGTCAGCTCTTTCTTATAACAAACTAGTGAGCCACAGGTAAAGTAAAGCTGACTTTAATCAGCTCCTTCAGGGCTTTAACATACAACGTTAGGCTTCATAGCCCTGTATGCTTTCACCCTGGGGCAAATAGCAAACATTAAGAATCTTTTTTAGCCTAAAATCTTTTGTACCTTAGCATTTTAGAAAATAATGAAAAAATATCTTCAAAAAGGATTGAAGAAGCTAATAAAGTCTCTTAAGACATATGCATGTCCTAAAGAGTATCTGCCAGAGGCACCAATCTTAATAACATTCTAGATATTGTTGTAAATAAAAGGCATAATAATATATAAAATGAGCGTATAAAAAAACTTCTAGAAACTAATAGTGTTTAGAGAAAAAAATGAGGAACAAAAGTTTCTCTGCATCATTTTAGTTTTCTGTTAGCCTCCATCAATAAAAATTATTACATTTGAAGACTAAGTTCTGAAAGTTTACTTAAGAAATAAATAATAATGGAATTGTTTAATTTTTTTAAAAACTACTGAGGGAGACATTCACTTAATTTCTTCCTTTGAGGAAAAGGGCTGACTGTAGTGCCTGAATGTTGGCAAAAGATGAAAAAATATTAGCAGTCAATGTCTGTACATCCACTTCTCACATCACCTTCCCCTCAGAAGTATTCTCATTGCATTCTACCAAACCTTAAGTGCCTTCCAAGGACAAGATGCTGATAGGACACAAAGAAAACCATTGCAGACAGGATGGCTGATTTAGTCACTACTCTGAAAGAGTTTAAGACTGTGGTAGGAAAGACACAGTTTAATTTATCAATTCCTTGTATTGGTTTCTATGAAGTTATTATTTTGATATCTATAGCAGATACAGGCAGTAATTGAGTTATATACCCACAGAGAGCCTTACCTTCATTTCAAAAAGAATCTTCAGGCCAATAGTGATAGAAACATCCAGAATACTCCTGACAGCATGCACTCAGTTTTTAAAGTGAAACAGCCAAAATACAAAGAAGGCCTTTTGGGTTCTCCCATCAGCTTTGCAAATGGACAGATTTCTTCTTAGGAGGGATTATTTCCATATATAATAATTCAGTATCAGCGTTGAATAATAACAAACTTACAACTACATTAATAGTCTTTGCATAGTCTAGATTATCTACTTCAAGTTTTTGCTTTATTTTCTCACTAACCAGAGGGGAGACTAAAGTCCCAGGCAGTCTCACTCTCCTATTTCTCTACATCAGGCTGCTTGACGTCAGGGAGGCCTAAGTGACTTATTTCTAACATGATAATGTTTCAATCTCTGAGTTTTCTAAAGGAAACTATTTTTGCAGGGTTTTTTTTTAATCACTCTGATTTAAAGTCATTTGTTGGCTCTTAAACTATTTTTTGTAGTTTGTTGTAGTTCACACTAATGACATAATTTCTATTAAGGTGTCTATTTCTAATGTTCTTTTCATGTATGACATGTAAAATGTGTGTGTTTTGGGGCACAGGGTTGCTGAATGAAGGAGATCTTTTCTCCATGTTTTTTTTCCACCCTCTGATTGATCATAAACCATCTGATGCAGGGGTTTGTGGAGGCGTTCTGAACATCTTTACTGACATCCTCCCAAACTTTGTTTTTCTTGCATGCTTTGCTTTCTGATATGATTCATTAATAAGCACTGTCTTAATTTGAGAGTTAGGCATCTCTCTCTCTCTCTCTCTCTCTCTCTCTCTCTCTCTCTCTCTCTCTCTCTCTCCCTCTTTCCCCCCTCCTCTCTCTCCCCCTCCCACTCCCTCCCTCCCTTCACTCTCTTTCTCCTCTCTTTCTCTCTCTCACTCTCTCTCTTCGTGCCTTGAACTTTATGCCATATATTAAACAATACAAACAGAAAACTCTAGGAAAATGTGGGCCACACTTACATGCCAATCTCTTGTCTTCTTATCTTCTAATAGAGTTCCATTTTTCTCCAAGTGGCCCATGCTTAGTGCTCTACAGCCTAGATAAAGAATGTTGCTACTGAGTACTAAGAAAGTTGTAAAATAATACTTTGAGTTTCGAAGTTTAACAGTGAAAGAAAGCTTTTGCTACTTTTGGCTCAAAACATTCATTGATAAGCAAAATCTGTCCGTATCATTGAGAATGATAATATCACAAGTGACCCATCCTTGAGTAATATCTCACAGCAGTGATCCAAGTCTAAACCCAGGGAGACCAAATAATGCATAGAAAATTTAATTCATCACCAGTTAACAAGTATCCTTTTGGCAGTGCTGAGGACATCCTTGGTGTCCATAATGTTTTTCATACTTCATAATGACCCTGGGAAGGACATTATAGAGCCCCTGTTAACTGCCTCCAATGATATGGTAAATCCTGCATTTTTGAGTTTGTACATCATTTAGCTAATAGATAATGACAACTTCAGAAACTTCTCATTAAGTTGATACGTGATAGTTTTTCCCTATAAATCATAATTGTACTTATAGTTCTTTGTTTTTAGTTAAATGAAGACCTCTCTCAAGAAAAAAGTTCACAACTAAAAATTTTCAGTTTTCCCAAAGAATTTTTTTCTCTTCTTTGTAAATTAGATAACACTGTTTTACAACTCTGTGCATAACTCAAAGGTATAGAATCACACCTCATCAGATGCATGTCAACACACTACACCTAACACCAAGATACCCACAGTCCTCCCACCATAGTCTGCTATGTCCCCTTCCCACTTCACTGTCCTCCCTTTCTTCCTCCCTCCCCCTCAAGGAGCCTTAATTCTATAATCAGATTTCTAGGGTTTGTTGCAGGTTTGGTTTTGTTTCATTTCTCTATATTCCACATGTAAGTGAAACCTCCAGTATTTGTCTTCTTCTTCTGACTTATTTCACTTATTATCTCTTCCATTTCCTCCATCCATGTCATAAATGGCAAAAGTTCATCTTTTTTCAATAACTGAGTAGTATTTCAATTTATATAACGTATATTTTTATATATGTTACATATGCATCTGTACACATAACCACATCTATATAAACCATTCACCTGCTTTTGGGCACTTAGGTTGTTTCCTTAATATGACTATTATAAGTGGTGCTGCAATGAACATAGGAGTGCATAAATTCTTTCAAGTTAATATTTTGCATTCTTCAGCTTGATACCCAGGAGTGGAATTGCTGAATTCTGCAGTAAATCTATTTTTAATATTTTGAGAAATCTTTATATTGTTTTCTATAGAGATCAGACCACTCTATATTTCTACCAGTAGTCTAGGAACATTCATTTTTCTCCATGTTCTTGCCAACACTTGTTATTTTTGGTCATTTTAACATAGACCATTCTCACAGGTCTGAGATGGTATCTCATTATAGTTTCGATATTGACAAGTATTAAGCAATTTTTCACATGCTGGTTGGCCATCAGTATGTATTTGAAGAAACTTCTATCATTTCTTGATTGGGTTGTTTGTTTCCTTTTTGTTGAGTTGTGTGCAGTCTTTACACATCTTGGATATCAGTCCCTTGTCATATATGTTATGTGCAAATATTTTCTCCCTTTCAACAGGGTGTCTTGTTACAGTATAGAAGCTTTTTAGTTTCATGTAGTTCCATTGGTTTGTATCTGCTTTTGTTTCTTTTGCTGTCAGAGAGAAATCTGCAAAGACAAGGATGTCTATATTTATAGCAGATTAGATTGGATCTAACTGTAGACATAGTTTCACTACTTGAAAAAGGTGTCCATTTAATTTCCTGTATCGGGGGGGGGGGGGGGGGGGGAGTAAGTCCCTGGGATTACAATGATGTGAAATTTATATATAAATAAATTTAAAAATAAAAACTTTCCTGCATCCCTTTCTAGCACACTGTCTGCTTTTGTATACCACATGGGAAGACTGAGTGGAGAGAGGAGAAAAAGGGACAAATGACTCAAGGAAGAAAAAAGTGGTTGGGTCAAAAGAATCATTCGTACTTACTGCTCTGTAAAATTTTGCTGAGCTAGTTTGCCAGATATAGCCCTAAAATAGTAGAACTTCCCCATAAACTCTAAGAGGTAAAAGAAATTTAAATAAATATTTCCCTTCCTACAATTGACTGATCCTGTACTCACCTAGCAAAAGCCTTTTGAGGAACCACTAAATCAACATCAAGTTTTTAGACTTTTTCAGTTGCAGTTCAACTCAAAAAGTACTTCTACCCACTGCAAACCTAACTCTGGAAAGATAACAATGAAAGGGGCCATATCCTCATGGACATTCTAGTGGAAATGGATAACAAATAAAAAAGCTGATTTGGGAAATGTTTTCAGGTTATTCATGTTCTGTAGCAAAGTGAAACATGGATTAAAAAGTAACTTGGACAGCCTTTTGCTTTTTTTCTGCATATTAGGCAGAAAAAAAGTGGTAACATCTAAGCAAAGACCAGAATATATAAACGGTACAGATATGTGAGGTCACAATGATTCAGGCAAATTAAGTGTAATAGTGCCTGTTAGGGGAGATGGGGGGAGGAGGGAACCAGGCTGTGTTCAAGGAACAATAACAAAAAAAAGACCAGTGTAGCAGGAATAAACTGAGCAAAAGCAAAAACTGTGGCACATAGCACACAGTAAGGGAGCAGGGTAGAGCCTAAAACCATGTCAAGGACGATGAAATTTGTACTAAAGGTGATACGAAGCCTTTGGAGGCTTTATACAAACAGGATGTGCACTTTAACGATTTCAGTGGGGCTGCTGTCTGGAAAACAGACTGCAGGGACCCCCAGTAGAAAGAGTGCAGCTGGAGGGACCTTACCAAGGATATTGCTAGTTCCCCACCCCACCCCACCGAATATTGCTGGTTTTTAAGATCACCAAAAGATTCTATTGTGCATAGGCCTTGGAATTTAAGACCAAAGAATTTTATTTAAAGCATAGTGCTGCTTCTCCAAAAAGAAAGGAACCTATTAAAAGCAAAAGCATTTTAGGATATAGCCCTTCTTATCACTGAAATAATAATTCTAATATATTCTTTGTGCATTGTTTTAAAGACTTTGAGTTGCTTTCATTTGGGGTTTGTTTATTCATTTTTAAATTCTGTGTCTGCTTTCTCTCCTCTTCCCTTCTACAACCACATCCCTAATCTATGTGATATCCTACACAGGAACTTGGAAAATCCTGGGAAGAAATTCAGTTGGAAGACGATCGGGAGTTGCTAGATCATCAGGAAGAGTAAGACCTGTTATTGCTGCTAATTAAGTATAGTGCTTTAAGAGCAAGAAAGCAGCACTTTAGTTTATTTTAAAATTACCATTCTGAAGAGACAAAACAAAAAGGAAGAAAAATCTTCTCTCTAAGCCTTGCATTCTTATATGTAATGTAGCAAAATCTCAAGTTCAAAATAACTAACATAAAAATTAGTAAAGCTACTGTTACTCAATCTAAAAAGTGTCTTGCCACGCATATACTCTAGTTTCTCTTCAGATCGTATAAATCTTTCGCCTTTTACTAAAAAGTGTCTTGCCATAAATCTATTAATTGAACACAGGTAATAAATGATTCAGAGGAAAATACAATTCAAAGTGCTTTGCTTATCATTTGTTCCCCAGACCTTGTAATAATGTGATCTTTGAACTCTACATGTGACTTTTCATTGTATTAGAGGATATAATTGATTTGAAGTTAGCCTTACTCTGTGTTCATCCCATTGATGACTAACTTCAAACATTTCATAGCTTCTTTGCTTGAAATTATAAATCTGAGAAGTATTCTTTTTAACCTAAAATTTTCCATGTTATTCATTCTCTTTTCATTCAAGTTATCCTTTTTTCTCTTCTGGAATTTTGATTTTTCTGGTTTAGAAATGACAAAAAATTCAAAATATATTTTAAAAAGGACCTCGTATGTTTCCTGAATTCTGTCTACCCACCAGATTTAACATTTCTCTATTTAAAATGATTGGTATTTACTGCATGAAAGATATACAGTTTGCCTTTTTAAGAAGCACCATTTGCCATGCAGAAACACACTCCCAGCATCATACCTCACAGAGTATGTGCTTACTGGTTGTAGTTAATGCGAGAGAGCTTTTCGTTTCCTGATATGTCTCCTTTGCAGATTAAACCTAGTTGTCTTCGAAAGACACTGCATTGATGTTATAGTGAAAGAGTTGCTCCAAAGAGAGGCAAATATGAGAAAATGAAGTAGCACCTGTTCACTGTTTATATTAATTTCATGGTGCTGCTTTGAATTTCAAAGACTATATCAAAAAGTCATAATGTAATGTGGCAGTCTTTACAAAAATGTCAAGAGTTGAAAGAGATTGTCAGGGTTTCCTAGAGAAAAAAAATAATCCCAAGTCACTCCGTAGTACACTCTCTTAAAGGAATCACCATACTCCCTATTTTATTTTTAACATAGTGACTGGTCTGACTGGGAAGAACACCCTGTCTCTGCTGTCTGCCTATTTTGTGAAAAACAAGAAGAAACAATGGAGAAATTATGTGTCCACATGGAGGTGAGATACTTTTTATTTGTTTGAATTTCCTTTCTTCTTTCAGAAAGATGCTGTTACCTTTAGTTTGTCAATCATCATCCAATTCATAAAAGTGCTATAAGCAAAATAAAGGTCTGTGAAGGAGAATCAGAACTCGGAGTAATTGCGTTTATTTAATTGACTGGACCTGTGTGAGCTGTTAGTGGTAAATTTCATAGCCTATTTGTGCTATTCCACCTTTGAGTTGCTTGTAAGACAAATAAAGTTTAAAATGTGGACTTGCAACCACCATTAACAACATTCAAGTAAGGGACAGATTTTTAGTCATTTTCCTTTGCTTCCGGTGCTAATGAATAAGGTGAGCAAGAGGGGGAAAGTTGTCATTCACAAAGACCTTGGCAGGTGTTCGGGTAGATGGGGACATAGAGGCTGAAACAAGAGAGGGTTAGGTCTTGCAGCTTTCACCCCAGTCTGTGAGAGATAACACACTCCCCAAACCTCTGATCCTCAACTGGATGAATAGAAATAAGGAATGGGGAAGATCTAATGATGAATGACAATATAGCAGCTTGGGGGTACAACAATGATTGTAATAGAAAAATATTGCTCAGTATTTTTGATGTTTCCCTCCCATCTCTGCCAATAGTAGAACTTACTCTCTTTTATCCACCTTCCCTCTAATCTCATTCAGAAACACTCTTCTTAATTGAATAAGAAGTTGAGAACCTGGATAGTATTAGAAAAGTCACACTCATTGACTGTCATGAAAGCAGAGACTCAATTCCTCTGAAACAGATGCCACTAATACATGTGTGTGGTTTCCTCTGTTTACATTCAATTCATAATCTTCACACTGAAAAGGGATTCCCTTTGCAGCATCTTTGAGCTCTCTTCAGCCTCTGCTCAGTCACATTCAGCAATAGCATTTCATGGAATTCCTAATTATCCCAACTGTGGTACCTCACAAGCTGCCTTCACAGGGACTTTGAGGGTCTTTATTCTCTGTAAGGCTTGTAAATTAAAACATTCACTCAAATGGATAATTGTAGCAATAGAACAGAAAAAATAAGTCTCTGGATTGTAAAACTCAAGATAATGTGATTTGTGGGAAATGTGAGTGAAGAGAAACGTGCACATTTAAACAGTATATTTGACAGTGTAAAATAAAGACAGATATTATAAAACAATGTATCTGCTTGTGGAGCATAAGACCTGAACTATTAAAAGGCGAAAGATTCATACAATCTGAAGAGAAACCAGAGTATTGAACTATTAAATAATTTGTATGTTCATAGTTATGTTCATTTCTCTTTTCAGGATGCACATGAATTTGATCTCCTCAAAATAAAATCAGAACTTGGTAAGTTTGATTTGATGATGGTTTCCCATGCTGCTGTGTTCTTTCCACACCACCTGTAAGCAGGGATGCATTTTACCATTGCAGCTGGGGAGTGGACAGCCAAATATTTCTCTCATCAGATGGTCCTAATGGAATTGCCTGGAATAGTTTCTTGTAATCTTCTCATACTCTAATATTCAAAATTTTTTTGTAGTCTTTCTTCCTCTTGATACATATACAAATGCTTCAAGTGAAATACAAGTTAATGGCTAATACCCATTTTTAAACTGTGGGAGCTAGAAGGGAAAGCATAGATTTTGAAGTCAGAAGAGAGCTCTTATCACAGCTCCAGCATTTGCTGGTCTTAAGCCTCAGGTCAGCAGGCCATTACCGGGAGGAGAGAATATGCATAAAACACCTCTGCACAGTATAGCTGTGTAGCTAGATTATTTATTATAGATGCACTCAACTGCATCATTCTCCATGTGATTATAATAGACTGGGTGCACCAAGATGTAAAAGTCTAACTTACTAATGGATCCAAGACAGTAAAAAGTTCATTTCCCATACCCCAGCTCACCGCCCTTTGCTGCTCTTACAGAATTGTGTGTGTGTGTGCGCGCGCGCGCATGTGTGTGTGTGTGTGTGTGTGTGCGTGTTCTATACATAATTAGCTTAGTAGTCAAGCATATGGGCTCAGGTGCCAACAGCCTAGTGTCAAAATCTGGCTCTTGCACTTACTAGTCGTGCCACCTTGGGCAGCTTCCCAATATTTAATGTGGATAATATAGGCTTTTTGAAGATTAGAAGTATTACTGGATGGAAGTTGATTAGAACTGAGCTAATACAGATGCCCTATGCTGTTATCATTTGGCATCTATCATGCATTTTCGTTGCTCTGCCTCTTATAGGTTGGTTAATAAAGAAAAGTGGCTATTTTTTAGAAAATATTTTAACAGTACAAAAATGAGTCTGACCAGTTGTCTAATGCTTCTGTTAACTCTCAATTTCAGAATTAAATTTCTACCAGCAAGTAAAACTGGTCAATTTCATTCGAAGGCACATTCACCAGTGTCGATGTTATGGCTGTCATATGAAGTTCAAATCCAAAACAGACTTAAGGATCCACATGGAAGAAGCCAAACATGCATCACTGCTTCCTGACAGACAGACATGGGATCAGCCACAGTGAGTTCTACTCAACCAGACATCCCTTTGCTCCATCTGCTTTATTTTGTCCCTTTAGTTAATTTCTCTAAATATAAATAAAAGTATATATTTATTATAAAAATTAAAGATCTTCAAAAACCTTATTTTTAAAATAATATCCTTCTTACAAATACTAAGTTATTTCAGAGTTTGTGACATAGAGTTAAATAGAGGTATAAATAATTGTAGCAGTATGGATTTTTGAAGACAAACTTATGTCATTTGTGGCAACATGAATGGAACTAGAAGAAATCATGCTAGCAAAAATAAGCCAAAAAGATAAAGAGAAATACTGAATGGTCTCATGTATGTGAAGGATATAGGGAAAACAAACAAACAGACAAAAAATTTCAAAACTGTCAGCAGAACTGAAATATAGAGCAAGAGAGGGGGTGGGAGGAAATGGGGGTGAAAAGGGCACAAAAGATTAAGATGGTGGTGCACAGGTGACAGGGTGGCAGGAGACCCCTGGAACTCCAACAATGCCAAAAACAAATAATTGATTTTAAAAAGTAAATAAAAATAAAAAAAGAATATTTTTTAAAAGTGTAGATTTTTAAATTATATTTTGATAGCAAAATATAATAGGCATCTTTCCAAATCCAGTACATATTTTTGCATTTTTAATGTTGCCAAATAGCCCATTGTACAGATAAATCCAAATTTGTTAGGTATTTTGATAGTTCCTTATTTTATGCTCTTATAAATGATACATGTGACTGCATTTTTGCTTACATATCTATTTAATTTATATAAAATCCTAAAAAATAAAATTGGTGTATCAAAGTATGCAAGTATTGGGCTGTTAGTGTTTTATTTCATATCTGAGCACTTTACAGACATTTAGCAATTGGTCAACAGTGTGTAGCTGTGAGATGTTGTCAGGCTCCTAGGTATCCAGTCCAATCTTCTGGATTTTCACGTCACTCTGGATAACCCCAGTTGAGGGAACCTCAAAAAGGCTGGGTTCTAGTGACCAGAGGTGCCTTAGAAAATTTTGCAAGAGACAAAATCAGCCCTGTTCTGACCTGATGCCCTTTTCCTATAATTTTTCGTAGACTGGAATATCTGTCTGTACCCCATAACTGTAAAGTGTGTCCAGACAAGGAATTCTATAGATGTTTAATTTTATGATCACCCAGAATGAAACCAGTAATCATTACATGGGGAACAAAACACAAAAGGAAATAATTGTTTTCATCAAGTATTTGAAGAGTAATAAATGCACAAATAATTATATTTGAACATTGGTAACTTGTGAAGCAGAATGGGAGCTTATGAGTAGAAAAGAAAGGAAATATCATTTTTATTTTAATGTGGAGATGTTTTCTAACTAAAACTGCCCCATCTTTTCAGGTAGTGAACTTCTTATTATGGTAAATACCAGGCAAAGGCTTCATGAACAAGTGGGAAGAGTACTAGATTCAGTAAGACTCAGCCAGTAAATATCAAAATGAAAGTGAATCAGAAATCTCATTCCTTGTAGACTTTGCAAAATATTGTTGAAAATTGTCAGCAAGGAAACCCAGCAAAATGATAATAATTTGTAGGATTCACTGTCTGAATAATTTATTAGTTTGATAATTCACCATTTCTATGATTGTTTTTAGATATTATTTTCCAACCTATGAAAATGATACTCTACTGTGTACATTGTCTGACAGTGAAAATGATCTGACAGCACAGGAACAAAATGGAAATATCGCCATCATCAGTGAAGACACATCCAAACTGCATGCTTTGAAACAAAGCAGTATTTTGAACCGGTTGCTGCTCCACGAGCGTTTAAAACACTAGGAAGAATTGCCATAGAAGTGACTTTCCCTGCTTCTCTTGTGCAACAGGCATGAAGCGTAGTTTGATGCCGTTTTCTTTTTTTAAAAATGGATGTTATTTTCAAAAAATTAAGTAGAAAAATAAAATGAGGACTTTTTATATTTTGACTCTAAAGATTATGAAATCATAGTGAATGAGCTTTGTATTACATTCATAATTATCAATAATAAGGATGACATGCAAATGACAAAGAAATAAAATGTTCAAGTTGTTCAGAAACCTAATTTCATCCATCTAGTTTCAGTCTCTTCCCACACAGACTTTTCCATCTAGCAAATTGCAAAATTTGACAGATGAGTGCTTTCTCTACTGCATTGACGGTAAGCTGTGGGTGTAGTGACCAAATGAAAAACCACAGAAGAAAGGGAAAATCATCAAAGGCCCAGATAATGCACAAATTCGACACCATTTCAGAATAATCAAGATTGTCTATAGTCTCATTAGTGCTTCCTCCCTAGGGTTAACAAACTCCCTAATAGATATCAGGCCAAATAACTTTATTTCCTCTGCAAGTATTATCACTAACACATAAGCATCATTTTTAAAAAACCTCAATGTCATTATGACACCTAACAAAATTAGCAATTACTTCTTAATAACATTTACATGTTTTCATTTTTCCTTTGTTGTCCCCAAAAATATCTTTTTGTAATGTCTATTATATTGTGTCCTTTGATAAGACACAGTGAGGAAGACAGAACACCATTCTTAATACTGTATAAAAAATGTATAAGGTGAATATAATGAAGAAATATCATGTAGACTCAAATTGAAGGACCTCTGCTCTTCAGAAAGCAAGGTCATGAGAGTCTGAAATATTGCTCCAGATTAAAGAAAACTGAAAAGATGTCCAAATGTCGAATGCTGGATTGAGCCCTAGAGCAAGGAAAAATATTTTCCTTTTTCTATAAAAGAATTTTAGATTAATTAGCACAATTTAATAACCTTTGTTATGATTGGTTTCAGTTTCCAGATTTTGATCATTGTACTGCAGTAATGTGTGAGAATATCCTGTCTCTAGAAAATGTACAATGAAGTGCTTAGGACTCATGAAGCAATTTATTTGCAACTTACCCTGAAGAAACTTAGGTGGATATAGAGAGAGAAATGATAAAGCAAATGTTTTAAGATGTAGCATTTGAGGCATCAAAGTGAAGAATAGTTGAGAATTCTTTGTAATGTGGTAACTTTTCTGTAAGTCTAAAATTGTTTCAAAATAAAAGGATTTTTTAAATGCCTTTTTGTAATGGTTTGTTTAAATCAGATTTCAAATGAGATCCATATACTGCATTTGGTTTCTCTGGTCCTTACATGTCTTATAATTTATAATGTTCATGCATACTTTTTGTAAAAGAACACCTGTTAAAGAAACTGGGTTGTTAGTCTCACTCTCTAGATTTGAATACGTATAGTCTCTTAGGTCATTTAACATGCTCTTCTATCAGCTACTTTTCATGCAAATGATAGGCCTAGAAGCATCATTAAATTTGTGTTCAAAGAAATTTTCACAAGGAGAATTCACAAGAACCACGCTATGGTTTCCTCTTACATCACACCAAGCACATAATAGTTGATCTACCACTTTTAGGGATATAAGACAGATGAGTGTAATTCAGATTTTGTCAGTCTGCTGCATCATTATAGTTTCCCATCAGTCTTTCATCTAACCATTTTCATAGCCACGGTTATGTTCTTCAGGGCTTACAAAATGGTAATTTCCTTTTGCTGTCATTTCTTTACCTGTGGATTATTTACACAGCATATGTGCTAGAATGCTGTACTGGTTCTAGTTTTAAGTTGTTAAAGACAATGTGTGGGTGGTATCCTGAGATTAATGTTGAGGTGATAATTCCTGTCCAGAGTCTCAGCGGAACCTCCCATTGTGAGGTCCAGAGTAAAGTAGCTTTGTAAACATTGAAACTCTGACCAAAGCTTTAAATGTCTTAGCCTCTGTTTGTGCAGACTGTCTTAGAAGGCTCTTCTTGAAAATCAAAGAAATGGAAGCACTTGTATAATGAAAAATGCCTAAATTAAAAACAACTTAAATTGCTTTAAAACTTAAGATCAGGGAGATGATTAGTCCTACATCTAGAACTCTGTGTCTCTCGGAAACAGATTTGTTGAGGAAATCAAGGAATGTTTGGAGTGTTTTATAGAATGTGCTTCAATCTTATTCAAAATGAGTAATGGAAAATGAGAACAAAATAGACTTTTAAATGAAGGAGAATTCTTTCTGAAGGAGAATGCTTTTTGGGAGGTAAAATTGAAGGGAATAAAAATGTAGACTTGCTATGAAAGGGAAACAGATGATGTACTTAAGAGTTAAATTCATATAAGATTATCTTTTAAGTGGGAAGATATTGGGGGGGGGGTGTTTGTGTGTATGTACAAAAAGAAGTAATAATTTGACACCAAGGAAACTGAGCAAGAATAGAAGCAAAAATCTCAGCAAATTGTACTGACTCAGAGCATCACTGGAAAAGTACCCTCTTAGAGACTTGAAGGAGAATTGCTCCATCAAGATGGTAAGGGTGCCCTGAAAGACTGTACATTCAAGAAGGTCTGAGATCACAGTTTGATGTCAGTTTACTTGGAAGTAAACTATTCCAGGAGTTATTGAATGGGTTTCCTGATGTAGCTGTAATCATAACTAGGGACGCCAATGCTGCTTACATTCAGAGGGAACACACCTGGGGAAGGTTGAGAATCAAGACTAAATGAAGGCCGTAAGAAAGATGGTACCTACTAGAGAGCCAGACAGGACTGAAAAGTGGAAGCCAAGCCTGAAATAACTGTTAGCCCAATCAGAAAGCACATGCTTTAATCCATTTGGACAAAAGATAAATTTAGAAAAGTGTCCAGATGAAAGAAAGAGACATTGAGTTTCCAGGAGCAATAAATTGTGGGAAGGCAAATACATGGAAAAATTAATAGTGGATAAGGGTTACTTTATAAGGTTTATTTCTGTGGACTTTTTGAGGCACTGTCTTATGTCTGGAGATAGTTATTCCAGGTATGGAGAGGGCTTGGTGATACCCCTTCACAAGGGGAATTTACAGTCTCATTTTCAGGTCGGTAGGGTAGAGAGTTCATGTCTTTTTTTCTCAAGTGTCTGCAGTTCAAAGTAATCTTTATACTTGAGTGGCATATTTTGGAGTGACATATCCTGATATCCTACATTCTCAAATGTCACCCTAAGGAAAATTTCTGTTAATTCTACCCACAGGAATGGTAAGACATCTTGCCAACATTTAACTTCTTAAGGGAGATCCCTCCCAGACGAGTTTAATTGATCAAGTTTTACAGATCAAGGAATTCAAATCACTTATACAGATGGACTAGCTTCTTGGTGAAGATGATGTCAAGGCTCACTGAATCTGCGTTATAGATGGTACAGGTTTCTAGAGCAGCATTTTGTCCTGGTAATTACTTGGAGATCTTGGCATCGATTTGGTAAATTTTGTTGGTGTTAAGCGCTTTGCACTGGAAATTGGTGTTTAACTTCTGAAGTCCTGAAAACAAGTCCATTATTGCTGCTAAAATTACCACAGTGATATCCAGTCATGCAGAATCCCCTGCTTCAGAATGAGCAGAAATTAGAAAGGATGGGTTCTCAATGTTAGTGTCTTTTAACTTTGATTCAAGTGGACAAGACAATCTAATTTTTGAACTTGAATTCCTCCCTGGGTAATGCACAGCAGTAGAGGGGTTATATTTAAATGTGGGACTTCACTATTTCACTAGAGTGTGTTTCATAGAAGCATCTTACTTTTACATAGCCTCTTTGCAGAACCTCTAATAAGACTACACTGAACTATGTGGTGAGATAATTCAGAAGGTCTTTCCTGTCAGCGCAAAGTGAAATGGAGAACTTTCACCTGAGACATGGCATGACCCTGCAGTCACCACTGCCAAGCATTGCTTCCTAAGGGCAGTTACTCTGCTCTTCAAGAGCCTCAGGAAAGCACACAGTGTAGTTGATATCCACGTGGGAGCAGGGAAAAGGGATATGTTGATCATTGAGAGCAGCGAGGTCATGATCACTGATTTCCTACAGAGGAGATGTTGATAGGTTTGTCTGAATGGTCAAGCCCATGAGCTAAAAACAAAAAACCTTGGTAGAATGAAAAAGCCCTGATAGTGTCTTACTTCCACAAAGAAAAGGAATACATTCAATAACATACTTAGTTTCTTTCTGCCCCCTCTATCACGCCTACAAAATAAGAGTGAGTTTTCTAATAGCTGGTCATGGTGGTGCGCGCCTGTCATCCCAGCTACCTGGGAAACTGAGGCTGGGGATTGCTTGAGTCTGTGGCACCCCGGGCAACATGAGCCTGTGGTTCCCCAGGCAGAAATAGCAAGACCTAATCTAAAAAAAAAAAAAAAAAAAAAAAGTGTTTTCTGATGGAAATATGAAGAACAGGAAGTAAGGAATCTGTGACAGGGCCTCTTCCTCCTCCTTTATCTCTTTGGGATCTGCCTGTCTGCAGAGAGCACACTTCTTGTTCTGCTCCCAGCTCTACCCCTATGGCTGGGGCCTGCAGTTGTCCATCACTGACCATGTAGATAAGTCTGCCTAACTTGGGGGTTCAATATTAAGAAGCTCACTTGCCCACGGTTATAAGCTATATTCTCCTATATCATATGTATTAGAAATAAAGTAATACTTTATCAGTCTGTTGTCTCATATCAGCTAATCATTATCTCAGGGGATATAAGTGTGGCCCACATTACTGGGAAACACCTTTCAGAGTTATCAGTAAATACTCAGTCCCAGCACTCAGGAAGCAAAATAGGCTTTGTTCCTTCTGTGACGAAGGCTGAGCAACAAAGAAAATTCTAAGATACCACTACTGAGTTAACTGAACATAGACTATTTGAAAGACCATGAAAGTTGGTTCTTAGGTTGAATTCCACAATAAATAAACTTAAAACAATTTGAGCACAGGTCATTTATTTGAAATACCAGTTCCAGAAATGAAAAATAAAAGTCAAAGGAACACAAAATAGTGTGCAACTAGGGAGCATCTTTGGGAGAATGCAAAGAGCATTTTTTATGTTGTCTCCCACCCACCACCAACACCACAGGTTGGGATACTTATTCACCAACCCCACTGGCCAGACATGGCCTTAAAATTCTGAGGGTCATGAATTCTCTGGCGCTTCCATCCTATCTTGCACACTGACCTAGAGTAGATTGAAGAAGGCCCACACACAAAGTTCAAGGAAGCTGTAATACAGAAGGGATCCTGAGTAACTACTGCACCTATAGAGGTGACATTGACACAAAAGAAAAAAATTCCTATAGAATTTAGTTCTCTGGACTTACTGTTTCATGCACATCTCACTTGACACTCAGAACAATGTTGTGAGCTATCTGGAGAGGAATTTGTATCCTCATCAAGGGTAAAGAAAGAAGTGGAGAAACAAGATCAAAGAGATTGAGAGAATGTTTAAAAAGCACAACAAAAATCATATACCACAAAATAATATATGGGAAGGTCAAATGGACAATGCCAAGTACTGAACTTTTTTATTAAATGCAGGAATGGCAATTTTTTTAGAATCAAACTTGAAAGAACAAGAATGAATTCATAATGTGAGTGCTTTGCTGAATTTACATGCAGAATTAACACATTAGTCCACTTATATCAAGGTTATCAAATTGTTTCCATTGTATGCTTAGTCTGCAAAAACAGCCATGCTATATTCTTGAAGATGAATTCAACTATTTGAATGTACTTTAAATGATGGATAACTGGAGGATTAAACCAGGAGCTGCCGCTCAACCCTTATGCTTATAATTGATATTTTGAAAAGCTAAAGCATATTCAATTCCTGATGATAGCAATTTGCAAGATTGAATGGCATTGTAAGCATGTTAATTCAAAGTGAAAGCATTCAGCTAAGTTAATGTTAATTTCACAATGTTCTAAAATTCAAGTGAAGCTGCATCCTTTTTGGCTTGTCAAATTAGCCTACAAAAATATTTTTGAGGATTTCTCAATCAGTTGACTTGGATACAGAGTTAGCAGTAAATAAAACTAATAAAATGATTGTGATTTTTCTGTTTTCATCATTTGAAAAATATTAAAAGAGCAAAAGAATGTGTTATAAAACTAAAAAAAAATTAAAGAGTGAAAAGTGAACAATAATGATTAACCTCTTATTCACACAAGGGACAGCCTATTTCAATATTCCCATCATCATCGACACGTATGAAGTCCAAAGCTTGGCATTTGGGACCCTCAGAGTCTGGACTCCCAGACACGCTCCCCCATCACCCATTCCATCACTAAGTTCAGCCAGTTGTCTTTGAAGTAACGCTTAGTCTCTACCACCATTGTCTCTGGATTGAGCTGCTGCGATTGTCTCCTAAGTAGCCTCCTTCTTCCTTTCTGACCCCTCCAATCTATCCTCATAACAGTGGGATGATATTCAAAAACCTGCTTCATGGTATAATGAATTTTCCTTGTTTATTTAACCAGCATTCATGTCCCCTTTCTTCCTATACTAACAACTTCCAAATTATTTGCAGAGGAGAGTGGGAAACCATTCCATCCTCACTAAAGAGCAGATCTGCCATTTGAAAGTGACTCCAGCAAAACCTTGTGGGTGAGAGGTGGGGAGATCCTGACTGAAATAAGAACTTCCCTGCAGAGATTGGGACATACTGTTCCTGCTCCCTGTGACAGGTCAGTCCAAAAAGAGTGAATACAAGAGTGTGTGGAATGGCTTAGAGAAGGCAGACACTCCCTTTCCTTGTAATAGAAAGAAACTAGCCCAAGGATTCTCAGAGAGGAGCAAAGTCAAGAGAATTTCTGAGAAATAGTCAGAATTGTCACCTCAAGGCAGTCCTCATCTGGACTTTTTTTTTTACTCAAGCCATATATCCTCTTTACTGTTTCTATGACAGACAATGAAGCCTCCTGGCTGATAGAAGTGGCCTCCCATTGAACATGGCATCAGCTCTCAACATCCTACATCACTCACAGGTCCTTCAAAATGGCCCCAGTTATACCCCCAATCTTTTCCCATGCCAGTCTCCTCATGCCCCTTCCTCTCCCGGCAACCAGACCTCCTTCCATTCTTTGAACAGACCAAGTTTTTCCCACCTCAGTGTTGTTGCATTTGTTATTCTTTCTTTCTATGTAGTCTATATATTCTATTTATATTAATATCGATGCCATGGTTCACCTTCCATCCCTGAACCAACTTATTTACTGTCAAGCACTTTCAAATCCAGTGACCCTATAAGAAAGAGAAGACAGGAAGGAGCAGGATTAGCTGGGAGTTAAACTGGGAGCCACAAACAAATCCTGCATCTGGTATCTTCCCACAGTTAACCTGTAGGAGAAAATTTTGCCACAGATTTGTGAGAATATCAAATATTTCTTGGGTCAAAATGGAGAATTTTGTTCCCAAGAATCATAAGAGGCTGCTTTCTCCCCCGTAAGACAAAAGACAGGCTGCATTTTCCTGCCAGCCCTGTGGGGTCTAGAAGGTCTTGTGGGAAGGGAGAAGGTGGAGGGAGTGATGTCAGGCAGGCAAGAAGATGGAAGAGGTGATAGGAGCAGGCAGATAGCTCAGCCTAGAGAGTTGGAGAGGAGTTTAAGGGTGTTTTCATGAACAGAGCTTGATATACAGGTGTCTTCCTTAAAATCATTCCTGGCAAGCAGAAAATAGCCAGAGAATTCAGGCTGGGCAAGTCATCCAGTTTAAATGAAGGAAGCTAAGGGGTATGTGAGGGAGGTGTCCGAGAATAGGAGTTATCCAGCCTTGCTGACTTCAGCAGTAGGCTATAAAGTGTAAGTAGAATTTGCACCAGGCTGTCTCCACATCCAGTTCTAAGTTCCAACAGGTTTAGGATACTGCTCTCCAGTGGGAACTAACTATTCTCTCTCCAGGGTATGAATCTCCCTTTCTTGTTAGGGACTGTTTTGACCACAGTCCCTTGGACTCGTGTTTATGAATGCAAATATCATACATTTTTCTGAAGTATTAAACAAATGTAATTCTTCAATCAGTTTCCTGTTCTGTCTTATAAACTTATCTCTTAATACATTTTATCTTATCTCTTTATTTAAACTTATCTCTTAATACTTAATACATTTTATTTATTTTGCTTTTTATTAAACTTATTTATTTTTGCTTTGTATAAATCATACAATAGGTACTTCACATCTATGAAACTATGTCCATTATAGGTTTTGCCACAATTTAATTTTCTTTTGTGATCAATATATTTTTTTATCAAAGCCAATTTCCCTAGACAACTATTTACAAAACTACATCTTAAGACAATTTGATCCTTTTTATAAATCTCTTAAAAAACATACAGTGTGATATTTCAACTATTATCAGCTCATTTGTGGAGATTATTTCTGTTAATAAAATTCATTATTACTAGAAAGAAAACTCCTTAATAAAGACATATCATCAAGTTTTGGGGAATTGGATCTGTGTTCTTTTGGACAAGCCAGACAGGGCCAAGACCACAAGACACACACTAGGTCATCCAGTTGCAACTGAATAAACAAAAATATTGTGAAACTTAGATGTCTTGTTTTACCAGTGAAATACCAAGTCTTTAAGAAAGAAATTCTTTTTTGCCTCTCCAAGCTCCTACCTTGCAATCAATGAATGGTTTCAGCACTCAGAGACTGGCTTATCAATTTACAAGCTACCTTTCATCTTTGCACACTATTCTTTCACTCAGAAAGTAACAACATAGTTATTTCAATCTCCCTTGAAGCCAATGACAATATTAACCATAGTTTTTAAATGACTAGGTTAGTGAAATTCTTTCTTCCCATAGCATGGTATTACCCCAGTAGCTGCAATAACCCAGGGTGTTATTAAAACAAGCTCTTACAGTGGTATACACAGTAAGTAGACTGATGATTAGGTTAACCCCTGTTACGATCCCTCTATTTTTAGCATTTGGATCCTACAAAAATGGCAACTTCACTTTCAGTGCTGGCGATTGAAGTGGTCTAGGCAGGCAGCAGTGTACAAAGGGAGGTATGCCTGTGTACCCTCTCCCCGAGGCTGCCCTGCTCAACTCTAGTCATTTTTCCTAAAGCAGCCCCTCCCTGTCAATTGTCCCATCACAAATCTGGGTCCACATGGCCAAAGCTACTATTTTTCAAAAAAAAAAGGCCAAAAATCTACATGAAATTCCCTGATGTTTAACTTTCATCTAAGGATTAATTCCAGCTTATGACTCTCTTGGTAGAGACAATGCGATAAAATAAAACAACAAATTCCAAATTTATATTTATAGACTGTTCATCAGTGTTTTCACCAGCAGGCTAAGGGCATGCACTAGGGAACACTTTCCAATTTAATTTGTGTATATTTGTGGTACATATAACACATTAGAACAAGAGCATCTACATGTTAAATCACAAAGATTAATTTATAGAGAATAGATAAAATTTGGGAAGAGAATACAAAGACAATCTAAAACTTTGTGCAATAAAGATTTCATTTTTAAAATTCAGACTGCCTGAGACCAACTCAAAAAGCACATCTCACTGCCATGGAGTCATAGTGCTCACTCTTGGAAGGACTTTAAAAACTTGTTTCAATTGTTTATTCCTAGATCTCATACACTGGTGTTCTGATGTACTAGGTCTACGGAAAGAATGAGAAATCTGCCTCCTTAAACATGATTGTTGAGTGAAAAAGTCCAAGGATCAGGCTTAATAAACACAGGTATATTGTTAGGAGTGGAGGCTCTTGAGTCAGGCGGTCCTGGGTTCAAGTCTTGTCAAGTCTGACATGGATCAGTCATGGGATTTTGAGAAAGTTAACTTTAAATTTTCAAAGTTGCAATTTTCTCAACTATGATATGGGGATAGTAATAATAATAATGGCAACCTTAAAGGTTTATTTTTTAAAAGCACTCAGTGTATTGAAAGGCTTAATAAATACCATTTTATTGTGATTAATTTATTCTTAAATCCATTGGGAGGTATCAGGAATGGTCCCAGAGAAAGGAGAGCTGTCCCCTTTGTCACCTTGTCATTCACTTGTAAAGAGACTTTATCTGAAATGACCCCTCCTAATCACATCCTTCCTCATCTATTCTTTGTCATATTCTTTTCCTCTTCAAAGCCCCCTTTGAAGTTCTTTGTAACTTGATTTCATCTGCGTTAAAATCACAGATATGGGCACTCACCATACACTCTACTTATGAATATGTTTGAAATTTTCCTTGATTAAAAAAAAAAGTGTTTTGAAGTCTTTATTCCTGGCCGGGCATGGTGGCACATGCCTGTAAGCGGCAGCCTAGGAAGCCGCATCAGGGACAAGACTCTCAGTTCGAGTCCCATTCAGGGCAACCTAGCGAGACCTAGTTCCAAAAATAATAGCTGCGCATGGTGGCATACCCGTAATCCCAGCTACCTGAGAAAACTGAGGCTGGGGATTATTTGAGTCTGTGGTACCCTGGGCAACGTGAGCCTGCGGTTCCAAGGGCAAAAATAGTGAGACCTAGTCTCAAAAAAAAAAAAGTATTCCTATAAAATGTTCTAATGGCATCTTCCTGAAGAATGGTTCTGTTATCAGGTGCAGTTTACAGGTTGGGCAGGCGCCCTGTCTTGAGCTCCCACCATGTGGGAATCACTGGGAAAGGTGCTGGTGACACCACCATATCCTTGGTCCAAGCCCCATTCGTGACCCCAGCACAGTGTCTCCCTGCAGACTGCCCTGCCCACAGTCTTGGCTTGTCAGCACATCAGAGTGGGTGTTTCTAGGTGGACTGCAGTGTTGCCATGGAATGATCCAGTTGACCAAGCCCTGTACTAACTCCTGGGAACGAATCCCAACTCAAGTCAAGATATTCCACAGATCAAAGCAGACTATTTTATGAACAAGGTAAAAAGAATGTCATTACATGAATAGTCATCATTACCAAGAGGAATTAAATTAAAAATGTGTCCTAATGGCCACAGCTCGGTGCTGAGATCACTGTGAAAAGGTATGAGATTGGGAAGTATAAATATCACCAAGGAAGTCTTAAAAAAAAAAAAAGCGGGCATTGAATATTATACATACAGCAATTACTCTCTCCTCAGATAAGTTTTTGAAGATTGCCTTGCAATGAATACAAAAATTCCAAGTTAATTATTTTAGTTAGGGTTTAGGCTGAGCTTCTATAACAGAGATCCCAAAACAGATTATTTCTCTTTCTCTGTCTCTCTCTCTGTCTCTCTGTCTCTCTCTGCCTCTCTGTCTGTCTCTCTCTCCTCTCTCCGTCTCTGTCTCTCTTTCCTCTTTCTCTGTCTCTCTCTCCTCTCTGTCTCTCTCTGTATCTCTCTCCTCTCTCTTTCTGTCTCTCTCTTCTCTCTCTCTCAGCAGTCTCAAAGTGGTCCAAGGTAGGAGGGTTGCTCAGCAGTCCCTATCCAGTCAGGAGGGACTGAAGAAGACACACGAAAATTTCTGAGCATTTATCCCACAACTATACCAGAATGCTGGATTGACATTCTCTCAAGACAACATTATTTATGTCCCCAATGAAAGCTGTTTACTTCTTTCTTCCCTGAAATAAGAAATGCGAATGAAATTAAAAAAAAATTAAAATGCAAAAAATTTGAGTTTCATTTCATGATTCAAAAGCATTTAGTACCAGTTTACTCCATTTGTGCCACTGCAAAAGCTTATTGTTTATCTTTATTTAAACATGTTTGATGGAGACCGTTACTTTTCAGTTCTAATTTCTATCAGGAGATAATCATTATTTTATCAACCTGTAGGGAGGTACAGTTTGCATAAACAAAATCAAGGATAGATGCTATCCATTCTTCTCCACAACCGGCATTGCATCTGCATGATGGCACTGCAGATGGACTATTAGAGCGACCCTTCTCTTCTGACTGAAGCTTACCCAAGGTAGTGGTGAAAGTGGGCGACCATGAAGGGACTTTTTGACTTTGACTTAAACACATACACAGGCCTGCTTTTCTCTATGAAAAGAGGCTACAAGCCATTCACATTAGCAATTGCCTTTACCTTTAACTTTAACTGGATACACCTATCTGCCTGCTTCTCTCTACAAAGCAGGCTACACACTCTTCATTAGCATTTTCACTGATCACCTTTACTATTGATATGCAAAAGCCAGCCAGTTGCTCTCTGCCTTCAGCTCCAAAAACTGCAGAAAAAAAAAACTTAAAAACAGTTTAAACTCTACACTCGTGCGTTCTTCCCACCATCCCCAGCCTTCTCAACCAAAATACCAAACCAATGCAAGACTATCAGTGCAGACTAATTTATTTCTAACAAAGTGATTTTATAAATATCTTAATAACTACACAAGAAACATGTAAGGAAAACTCTGATTATGTTAACATTGTCCAAAACCTTTCTCAGCATTGTCCAAAGTCCTTTCCCCAGATTACCCAAAAATCTTCAGTCTCTCAGTCCTGATCATCTCACCAATGTCCAGTCAGAGTTCATCTCCAGACACTTGAAGGCATGTTCCTTTGACTGCTCCTTTGGCGTACTCCTCCTTGTCTTCCACACTGCCTTCTTCAGGTAGCAGGAACTTCATGGTACCGGACCCAGCCAAGTTCACTTTCTTTTCAGGCCTAACTTTTGCACGGCCTCTTGCAGACACAAGTCAAATTCAGCAAAACAAACTCCAACACGGAGTTCAAATCTGCAAACTTCTTAACTGCATTTAGCACACATGTTGCCAGTCTGGGCCAGCCATAGGCTACAGGCCCCCAGGCCCTGGCCAAGTCCACATGGCTCACATCTTTACAAGATGGCCAATTCCCATCTCTCCTCCATTGAATCTCTCCTCCATTGAATCTCTCTCTCTATCCGATCTCCATATTGCCCCTCTGATCCAAATTCCAAAAACCCTTCTCTTTGTTTGCACACCCTTTATATATCCTGATTTCCCGCCTTCCAGGAAACCTGTTTCACCTTTTTCCCTCCTGCATCTCCCTGAAGGGAAATTCCAACTAAGGTTATTCTCACATTTTAACATCTGTCCTTGAAATCTGCAAACTTAAACAAGAGACAATGGGGGGAGGGGGTGTAGCACACCCTATCAGTGGGTGACTGCTTCCACATGTTGCACACTACCATACTGTCAATCTGCAAAGTCCCTGTACATGGTCTTTTGGGTCTACTGTGCTGAAATATTTGAACTCTACCATGGTCACAGTAACATGTCTTGTCCCTAAATCTCTGCCACCTTCACAAGGGAGATATCAGAGATCTGTGCTTGCTGAGATGATTTTGTGAGGCACCCAAAAGCAGTTCTCCACATTTTCCTAAAATTGCTACTTCTCAATAAACTGGAATTCCCAAGCAAGGGCAATGTTGCCCTGGAAGAGAGCTGGTTCATAGGTGCTTGGTTTCTGCATCATCAGCTGTCATTCAAGGAAGAAAATCCATTCCCTGGGGCTCAAGCACTGTGGTCATTGGGGGTGGGGTAAGGCCACAGCACCCTTGCTCCCGCTGAGGACATGTCTAAAATAACTGAGCACCACTAAGACTAGACTTGAAATCTCTGAAAATGGCTAAGGAGCAGCCCTCTACCACCACAGATGACACCTCCCACCCCTAAATGGAGGGCCTTTTTTCTAACTCACAGTACTCACATTTGCTTTTAAAACTTGGTAAGAAAATTAACAGAACATTTTGGAACTGTCCCGATTGATTGAAGAATGTCCCACTCCAACATTTTCTTTGTAGCCTGGTATATTATTTCAGACCCTAAATGGCAAACAAGTCTTTTGAACATTCTTCAACAATCAGATGTCTGACTGCCTCTGTGGTGTGCTGTGAGCTGTTGCTAGGGGCACCGTATTTGTGTGCCAGCTGGGAGCAGCTGGCCTTCTCTTTCAGTGGGCTGGGCACTTGAAGTCAAAATAGCTGAATGGGTTCTCTCTCCACCACTTCTGAGCTGCATGCCCTGGGGAGCCACTTAGGCTTTCCAAGCCTCAGCTATTCATCTAAAATGAGGTTGGTGTGGGGTTTAGAGGAATGTAAAAGGCCCAGCCCAAGGCATGTAATAAGGACTCAGTCATTTGTTATTTTTGTTGTTTCCACACTCTTTAGTAATGAATGAGGCAGCCTCCCGGCAAGGCAGGAAAAAAACATTCAGAGGAATATAGGGAAGTTTCCACCTTGTTGTTACCTAATTTTTACCGGAAACTCTCCATTAAGAGGCACTCTTCAAATTTTTGCTTTTTAAAAAGACAACCCTGGGGTCGTTCTTTAGTAACATAACAAACATATATCAAACAATCCCCAGCCTCAGTTTCCCAGGTAGCTGGGATTACAGGCACGCACCACCATGCCCAGCTATTTTTTTGGAACTAGGCCCCAGGCAGGATTCGAACCACAATCCCTAGCCCTGGTCGCTTCATAGGCTGAGGCTTACAGGCATGAGCCATCATGCCTGGCCTTTCTTTAGTAACGTATTAACAGTTGTTTATACCTATAGGATAAGTGTGGTTGGTGCAAAAATGTAACATGTGCATGTCCAGAGCTTCTGAACGGAGGGATGAGGGGGAGGGGCACATAAAGGGAGGGATGAATGAGGAGACAGGAGAGGGTTTTGTTGTCAGGGAATCTGGTGGTTCACTGCCTGGTGGGAGTGAAGCCAAGAGGTCCACCTTTAACTATGTGACCTGAGGTGAAAGAGTGCCTTGGATAGGCACTAAAAAGAGAAAACCTGGAGCTGTTACAGTTCAGGAATAGAGGTGGTGGGACAGGGAAAAACCAAGGACTACAAAGAACTGCTGTGTGTTGACATAATCCTTGATTCAGGCGGGTTCTGCAGTATCAGACGCTAAAAAGGAGTTTGGGTAGCGAAAGATTTGGTAATGACCACACCTGAGCAGGCAAATGGGCTGAAGCCAAGGCAAGGCTGGGCTGCTAAGGCTCAGTCAATAGGTTGCTGGGCTTAGCCGAATACCACCTCCCTCCCCTCCACGGGGAGGGAAGGGGGGGTCAGGAGCAGCCCCCCTACCCACCAGGCCCAGGCCTTCGGGGCCTGCCCACTGGTAGGTGTGTGACCTGGGCAGCTGGTATCTCCCACAGCCGGGGGGCAGTTGCTGATTGCTCCTGAAATGTGGGTGCATGGTCCGGCTCTACCATATTCTCCAGGAGCAGGGCTCTGAGCCATATTTTTGAACCCATTGTCGGCATGTTCTTCTTGTTCATAGGACTCTCTTCTTCAGAGGAGACTTTGATGAGGGAGTTGAGTGATCAAACACATTTCATTATCTTTCTCCTTCACTTTCCAGTCTGAGTTCCCCTTCTCCTACACTGTTGGTGACCCAGAACTGTGTTACTAACAAGAGGCTCTTCACCCTCTGCATAAGCCTAATATGAAACTTGTTTTTAAGAGAAGAGTAACTTTATTACAGGTTGACCAGCAAGGAGGCAAGAAGAAAAGCTCAAATTTGCCTCTACATCTAAGTAGAGGAAGGGGTTTCATAGGTAGGGAGGTGAGGAAGAAAGGGGAATACAAGGACCCAGAAGTCAGACTTGATTTATCCTACAAGATTGCCTTGGGGTTAAGATTAAGAACAAGAGTGAGTGAAAATGTCTAGTAGTCCACACCCTCATCTATTACTGATGGAAATGTAAAATGGTATAGCTGCTTTAGAAATAACTCAACAGTTGTTGAAATGGTAAAACAGAGTTATCAAATAACCCAGTAGCTCTACTCCCAATTATATATGCAAGAAAAATGAAATGGCCATACAAAAACTTGTCCATGCATGTTCTAGGAACATTATTAATAAAAGTGGAAAAGCCCAAAAGTGAAAATAACACAAATGTCAACAATTAGTAGACAAAATGTGATATATTCATGCAGTAAAATACTATTTGACATGCAAAATGTGGATAAGCATTCTGCCACATGGATGAAACTTGAAAACTTTATGCTAAGTAAAATAAGCCAAGTACAAAAGACAAGTTGTATGACTCGTAGATGAAATGTCCAGAATAGGGACTCAATAGAAACAGAAAGATTAGTGGTTTCCAGGAGCAGGGGAAAATAAAGTGGGAAGAAGCTGCTAATGGGTAGAGAGTTTCTTTTAGGGATGATAAACATGTTTTAAAAATCATGGTAGTCACACAATTCTTTGACTGTACTAAAAAAAACCCACTGAATTGTCTACACCACCTGGATAAATCATACAGTATATGAACTCTTCATAAAGCTGTTAAAATAATAAAAGATTGCAACCAAAAAAAAATACCTTGTATTGTAGTGTACACATATTCTCTAACTTTCTAGGTTAGGACTTCTAAGATTTCTCTTCCAATATTTGGAATTTCTTTTAAGTAAACGAATAATTTGAGCAAACATTGTGGAAAGGTTAATAGTGTCTGAGAGATGTTTGTGGCTGTGGCTGTGGCAGTAAAACTTCCCATGGATGTGAGGAAACTTTCCTATTTACTGTAGCCAAGAAATGTGCAGCTTTTTAACATGACAGATGCATGAGCTAATCCACTCATCCTTCCATCTGTCCATTCATCCATCCTTCTGTCCATTCAGTCATCCAGCCACCCATTCAGCCAGCCAGTCAGTCAGTTAACACTTGCCAGTACCTGTTGTTGTTAGATCCTTTGTAATTACTGGATACACAAAGGAGAAAACAAGTCACTATCCTTAGGGCTAGAGGCAATCAAATAAAATCACCCTTGCAACTCTATGCAGTTCACATGGTGGGAGAGATGAGCATAAAGTTTAATGATGAATATAGCTCTGCTTTGATAAGTGAATTCAGTCAGTGTGCACTTCTTCAGTCTATGTAGCTAACCTTCATTTTCTCCCTTGCTCCCTGATAACCATTTTTCCTTACCCAGATAATTTTAATCCTTTAGTGAGTAATCCCTTTATTGATTAACTCTTATTTTATATAAAGCATTTTAATATAGTACTCTTGAGATACTATGATTTTGTATCATATGTTTGCTTCTATAGTCTAAATATGTGACCATGTTGTCAAGGTCACAACCATGTGACGGTTCTAAAAACACTGTAGCAAGAAACTCAAGTTCATTGAAATAATTGGATTAATTGATCTCTGAGACTTGGGTTTTTTTTTTTCCGTAGTAACTCTCTTGAGAAAATGTTTCATTACCTAGCCCTATGCAACTATCTCCATCTATCTTTGATGGCTAGTCCATGTTTGTCTATGTGCTGTGAGCAGTTCTGGGAAATGGTTTGCCATACTTCTTTAGTTCTGTTTTGCTTTATGGTGCTTTGAACAAGCAGTGGTTTGTTACTGACTGTGCTATGCTGACCACATCCTCACCTATGTCACTTCAGAGTTTCGTTTTTACCGCATTATCAATCTCTGTAAAACAGTTGTGTTTTTAAGTATTACAGATGCTTTTTATATAATTCACTTTATTTTGACTTATCTGTTTTCCCAATTATAAAAAATAAAACATTCATACTTCAGGGAAATCTGGGGAAGTTCTGATTTTTATTCCTTTGAATAGAACACTGAAGGAGGCTTGTCTACTTTGCCATATTCATTTTAATAACTTTTGTGCTATAGTTTTCAAGGCTTTTCTTTAAGTTTATAATATCTCCACATCAAAAATTTTGAAATGAGAAGAATTTCATAAATACCATATAGAACTAAATATTACTTTGAGACATGAAGAAAGGTATAATTGATGTGAAAGAAAGGTGTAATTGCTATTGACTTAAAGGATAAAATAATTAAAAATCCTATTATAATATTTGAACATATCTAAATTTCATGACTTCTAAGTATAGTTTTAAGAAGTTTTGACAATTCAAATTATTTCTGCCTCAGGAGAGCAGTTTTCTGAAATTAAAACAAATTAAGGGAAAAAAACTAGAACCTTAATTACTCAAGAGAGCTTGTATAATTTGACTATTGTCAACAGGATTCAAATTATCTGAAAATTTTGATTATAATTATATAAATAGTATTTTAATTGAAATGAAAACAAGAAAAATGGATAGAATCAATGTAAAATACATTGTGAGTTATGCATTTCTTTATTATTCTTTCAAACATTGCTAAACCATCAATGGGCCACTGAAATATGCATAATAAACTAATACTATTGTGCCTGATATTTTGCCAACTTTCAGACTTTATACTTATTTACCTATTTTGTCATTAAGAAAGCTTAATCTTCAAGGTGGAAGAATACATTTAACTATCTGTTAGTTTGTTTTATAACTTTTAGATATTTACACTTACATAGCATGTTAGCCTCAACTGTATTCTTTCCCCACGTTCTAAAAATGCTTGAGGAAAGCCTACCTTATTCATTAGTATAAAAAAAAAGAAAGAAAAGAAAATATGATATTTCCATGCTTCTAAATGTTTTTAATTAGAAAAGGACAAATATTGAAATGCCTAATTGTAACCATAAGCCCATCCACTACATTTCCATGTCTGCCTGAAAACCTTTCTCCAGTGACCATATTTATTAATTTCTAGTCTCTTACTCAGCTGTATGTAAATATTGTTTCTTATCCACCAACCCCTGCATTTTACAGAAAGGTTAGTATTCTTTTTACTTGTTATACTTGTTATAAAAGATAACCTACAAGTATAAAAATATACTTATACATTCTTTTATACTTGTTATACTTTTCTTTTGCCACTTATATATTTTGGAAATCTTTCCAAATCTGCCAACACAAGAGATGACTACTGTTGACCCAAGAACAATCTGAGGAACTCTATTGTCTAGCCTAAACACAATCACATGACACAGGGCCTGTGGCCATAGACCAAGCTGGGTGTGGTGGCACACACCTGTAATCCCAGCTACCTGGGAGACTGAGGCTAGGCATCACTTGAGTCCACAAGTTTGAGACAACCCTGGGCAACATAGCAAGACCTAGTCTCTAAAAAAAAAAAAAGGAGCATTTCCTTCACACCTAACTTTTCAGATTGGTTTTGCTAACATTTTATAAATAATGCTCAACCTGTGCTCACAGTCAAGAGAAAAGGGTTTTAATAATTCTAACTATTGATGTAAAGGAATAAAATGATAGCAATATGGTAACTGTACATTAGTAACTATCATCTGTGAGGCATATCTGGAGAAAAGATCACTTTAGGATTATTTTGTTCTATCACTTGATACCTAGGGCTTTATGTTTCAGATTCTATTTCTCCTTTGCAATTGTTTTTTGCTAATTGATATTGTATTGTTAGTCTCATCAAGTAATGTTTAATTTGCCTGATAGTACTTATTTATCTATTGTTATGAGTGCATTTAAATATATATTAAGGTATTTTTTTCTAAAATGTTCTTAGACTATGGCATAGGTACATTTTCTTCCTGGATTCACCTTTAAGTATTCATTGTTTCCTAACATTATTAGACCTGTTGGCAAATCATGTGATATTTTTCCTTAATCACTGTAGAAAATAACCACAATCATAATTAAAGCAGTTGATTGAGCAATGCGTGAAATATATAATAACCTCATACTTTGACATGACTACTTAAAATTCAATATAATGAACTCCCTTAAAAATTATCTATTATTTCTATTGATTTGGCCCCAAAAAAAGCATACTCTAAAGTTTTTGGCTGTTAAACATTTTAGTCTGAGTGATGAAACTGCCAAATTCTCTTAATAATAAATGTGTGTGTGTCACTGCATTGCACACATACATTCTTTTCACAGGTTTCTACTCTTGAAGACAAATGTTCTACTCTATCAGTTAAAACCTGTTAGAACCTGTTAGTGAAATAAATTTTACCAAGTGTTTGATAAAAAATAAATAAATTAGATACCATATATTAAAAAAAGAACAACAACAACAACAAAAACCTGTTAGTGAGCCAGGTGTGGTGGTGTGCACCTGCTGTCCAAGCATTGGGAGGCAAGAGGCTTGGATCACTTGAGTTTGTGGGTTCGAGACTACCCTGGGCAAAACAGCGAGACCTGGTCTCAAAAAAGCAGCTAAGTGCCATGCAGGTGCCTGTAGTCCCAGTTACCTGGGAGGCTGAGGCTGGGGATCGCTAGAGTCCACGATACTCCGGGCAACTTGAGTCTGCGGTACACTGGGCAACATAACAAGACCTAGTCTCCAAAAAATAAAATAAAATAAAATAAAATAAAATAAAATAAAAAATAAATAGAACCTGCTAGTGAAACTGCTCATTCAGTTAGAGAAATCATGAAACACATGTAACGCCCTGAGGTTTAATAAGCAGTTTCTGGAAAGTTGCATGACTATTACCCTGTAACTATGACTACTAGGTTGTTATTATTTGATTAACTTGCTGCAAAGTAATCTACTGAGATTCTGCCTTAGGTCACTCTTTGCATTTGATGGTTTCTCTCTTAATTGTAGGAGTGACCCAGCAGTTTCCACTGGAGGTTCTTAGGACAGTGCCATTTTATGCTTTTTGGAAGCATTCTGAGTGTGATTAACTCTTTTTTAAGCTAGTTAAATCTGAATTTTGGCAACTTAATTTAGAATATATATGCATTTTTTTTACTTGCTGATAATCTCAGAGACAACTTTTGAATATGAAGACGTATCATCAGTTTCTTGAATGTTTGGAAACCTGGTTAAAGAGTCACACTTGATTACAGGTCTCTGACTTTACCAGCAATTCCTATCTTGTCTTTCTCCTCAAATCTAGCTCTAGACTCAGAAGGAATTATTGCAAGATTAAGGGAGGCATGAAAAAAGATGCAACCTTGAACTAGACCTTGAAGACTGAGTAGAGTGTTTAACAGCTAACAATATTCTGAATTGTTTTAATTACATAAAGAAGCCATAGAAGATTTGGAAAATATAGACATGAAAAAGATTTAACAACTCAGGGATTTAAAGCCTCCATATAATTGTCTCTATAAATGATTCTGTGTCACATATTCATGCATAAATTTTTTATATGTTTCCCTGTTTATTTTCTCTGCATAAATGCTGAGAGCTAGAAGTGTTTAAGGCTACTGAAGCTTCCTAGTAGAATTGTCTCCAAAGGGGTCATATGAATTTATCTTGTACCTGAAATGTGTGAAAACCAAAGTCCCTGCATGCTCAAACAGATATAGGGAGACATTACTGTTGCTCTTCTAAGTAATCAGATGAAAGCCATGTTCAGGTAAACAATGCTACTGCTTCTCCAGTGTCTCACAGAGTGGCTACTTGGGAATTATAGTCAAACGCTGCACTACAACATAATACCATCTTTGTAGTCAATCCCTGGGAAACTATTTTTGTTCTTGGTTATATTGTTTTCCTTTCATTTTATTATTAAAAATACAGATAATTGGAGACCACCATTGTAGGATCAGAACTTCCACATGATTTGTGGATGTCCTCAGGGACTAGTAACTGCCTATCTCCTCCTCCTTCTGTTCCCCCCACACACACAGCGGAGGTTCCTTGTAGCTCACCTCTAAGACTCAAGAACAGAGATGTTGCTCTCAACCTTCTTCTCCTGTGCTCACAGTAACCTCACCTCCAACCAAGGCTGCCCCATCACACTCAAGTTCCCTTTTATAGTTGTTAGTGTATGTAACATCTTATATCCTACCCACCCACTCAAACTGTCCCAATCTGAGTGTATCACTAATTTCTGCTAGGTTCCATGCATACAGGAACCAAAGGGCCAGTTCAGACTGTTTATCAATCTATCAAGCATCTGTTTGTAGATGTAGCAGAAGCTGATGTAGGTGATAACTTGCTGTGTGAGGGAGCAGAGTGAAGAAATGGAGAGTTCCTATAATTGAGCTATAAGAAACCCTAGTTTGCCTCCCATGGAAGCAGGAAAGTGAGAAACAGGTCTAAGTGGAAGAAGCATATGGGAAAGTCTTTGGATCCATGAAAGATAGAAAAGGGAGTGTATTGACCTCGTGACACCACTCAGCAAATGAAAGAGTCACTGAAAAGAAATCAGAATGATATTAAAATGGGAAAATGTATACTGGGTACCAACATGTACACCCAAACAAACACATAGTACACATATCAAATTTTATAAAAGTGGGATATAAATATTTCTGCTTTGTCATCAAGATGAACTCTGTTGTGAAAGAAAATTCAAAATGGTAGTGACATAAAAAAAGAGCCATTTATTTTTCTATGATTAAAGTTTGGAGGTAATTCATGACTGTTATAAGTATCATGGATAGTACCAGGGATCAAGTCTCCTTTCTCCATCATCTAGATTCTACCTCATGGCTCGGAATGGTTATTTGAGCTCTAGTCATATTATCTGTATTCCAGCCAACACATCATTTTTCAGATATTGCATAAGATACTTATGCATATAGCTCATTGGCTAGAATTTAGGTGTTTGACCATATCTACTGATGAATTGCAGAGAAATACCTTTGTTTCATATCAGCTGCTTATGCCTCGCTTAAATGAGAAATTCTAATATAAAGGAAATAGGGAGAATGGAATTGGGAACATCACAGCCATCTTTACCAAGTCTTGTAACCAGTTTTCTATTCAAATGTTCCTTTTTCTCCCATCTAACTTTGATGACTCCTCACTGACCATTGCTGTATTTTAATATCTTTTCATGCCACTATGTCAGCTAACCCAAAGCACCTGTGAAACATCAGATGACATAGAATCCTGATGACATAGAATCCAGATGACATAGAATCTAAGCTTTACTAGTAAAACTTAGAAGCATTCCTTCAGCCAACTTATTTGGTTCACAAATCTTACATTAGAGTCAAAAGGATCAAGAGATAACATCCTGACCAGGAATACAACAGTGATAGATCAAGGCATATATTTCAGCCAAGTGCAGCCTTGCTACAAAAGTCTGACTCCTGAAATGAGTTCTGATTTTCAATGATTTAAAAATACTGGAGTATCTTTGATTCATAGACACATTTTACGCTCTGCTGTAGGCAGATGTGAATGTACACATGTTACCCCTGGCTACACATCATTTTCTAGACAGGAATAAACTACCCATTGCTTCTTTTTCTAGGAGGCATATGATGCTGTGGTGAATAGGGCCATAAATTTCTGAAGGAGATGAAAATTCCACAGTAGGCACTCATTACCTTGTCATTGGACTGCATTTTCCCATAACAAATATGTCAATTTTGTTTATGGGGTTGGTAGGAAGGTAGTGCTTGGTTCAAAGAATTTGGCTCATTAAGCCAAAATAAAGCAACCAAAATCTTTTTCTTTAAGCAGTGTGAAATAGAAACTGTTTCAATGTCCAGTCAAGGATAGGTTGGAAAGGCAGTAAGGTAGTAGGATTTTTCTCATTATGATGGATCTATTTACTCTTTATGCAGGCAATTTCATGGCTTAAGGGATCAACAACTGCTCTGTTTATGGCAAATTATCCTTGAATTCTAGAGTTATCAAACCCTGCTCTAGATATGTGTGCCATGGTGAAAAAGGCTTTTAATAGAAATAACATTGAGCACCCAGGAATTTAGTTAGAAAAATGAAACTGTGAATGACAAACAATATAAGCTTTAAATGGCACCACCAATATTAATTTAATAATCATCCTCTTTGTCTCATGGCTCCAGCACAGATAATATTATTTATCCAGCAAGAGTTATATGTATTAATCTGAGATAATTATTATGTCTCAGGAACCCTGAGTTATTAATCCCAAAGGTGCTATCTTAGCCAGATGGCCACAGGGTTGCATGCAGCTCTGTTCAGTGGGAGAATTAGTGAGTCATCCTGTAAATCTACCCATTTGTGTGGGTAGAAGCTCTTTAACTTGAACCTAGCAGCAGCGATTAAAGATAACTCCCTGGAACACTTTTAAAAGAAGCTAGTAGTTGTCTAAGATTATAAAATGGTGACAAAAGTTGGATAATGAAAGTGTTCTTTTGGTGCTGGCAAACTGTAACCTCTGTACCACATTGCTCTTTGGTGACCATAGTAGGCTATATCATGGTGCCAAATAATTACAGACTTTGAATCTCTGAGTAATGATTTTGCTACTCTATGACTGGTTCACTGACTTAAGAACATACCAGAGGGCACAGTGTAGCAAGCAGAATTGGTTTCCTGTATGCTACATAAGGAGAGTCTTCAGAATTTCTTCATGAAGATGTTTGAACTGCTGAATAGTAGCTATATTTTAGTTACTACTGAGTACAGCTTAGTTGGGTGCTTCTGGCTAAAGTACTCAGGAGACTGAAGTCAAGCTGTTGACTGGGGTCGTGATCTCATTCAATGGCTCAACTGGTGTTAGTGCCGTAACAGCTCTCAAGTTCACTCTCATGGTCATTGACAGCCCTCAATCATTTGTCAGGTGGACTTTTCTACAGGGTTCCCTTGTGACAATTGACTTTCCATAGAACTAGTGAGTGAGGGTTAAGGGAAAGAGAGAGGGAAAGAAAGAGAAAGAGGGAGAATCCACAATAGAAACTAGTCTTTCTGTAATTTACTCTCAAATATCACTTGTCACTTCTGCCATATGCTTTTCATTAGAGGCAAACTGTTAAGTCCAGCCCAGAGAATTGGAAGGTAGTACACATAAGCATTAATATGAGACAATGGGGATCATTAGAGCATGTCATAGAGGCTTCCTTTGACAATGCATTGGAGGTTTTTTTTTTTCTTTTGAAATAGTTGTTTGGCAGATGCTCTTGATTTTAGTAAATTATTTTTCATTTACATGGTAGCTATTATTAAATAACTATAAATACCTATTATTAAATAGCTATCATTCATGAAATGAGGTTCTGTGAGGTTAGGAATATGCTTATAATCTCCTAGACAGTGCTTTATATCATATCAAGTTTTATTTGCAAGTTTTATCATATCAAGGTCTATTTGCAAGCTCTAAGTTTGTAAAATCTACACACTTGAAAACAGACAGTACATTCTATCTAGTGTATTTTTTTAGCAAATTGGATAGAAAACCCAGTTCTACTTTTCCCAGTTTTTAAAAAAATGAATGAGCATTCGCAGCAACATGGATGGAGCTAGAAGGAATCATGCTTGCAGAATAAGCCAAAAGAAAAAGAGAAATACAGTATGGTCTCACTTATGTGAGGGAGAAAGGGAAAACAAACAAACAAATAGACAAGAAAAACTATCAGAAGAACTGAAACAGAGCAAATGTGAGGGTGGGGGAAATCGGAGATGGGATGGGCGCAAAAGACTAAGATGATGGCACATGGGTGACAGGGTGGTGGGAGAACCCTGGGGCTGACAATGAGGTAAAAAATATATATCTGTAAGTAAATTAAAAAAAGGAATGAGTAGAAAGTACAATTTACATGGTGAGAATTTGGTTTATTGTATATTTGTTTGGCGTGATTGGATTAAACACTATACATGTTTCTTAAAACTGAAGACGTGTATGTTGTATTATGTGTGTTTCTAACTTTAATTTTTAAGAGTTTCTATCAATTAGTCAGCTGGGCATGGTGGCGCATGCCTATAAGTGGCAGCCTAGGCAGCCTAGAAAGCCTTGGCTGGGGCCAGGGATTGTGGTTCGAGTCCTGCCAGGGGCACGTAGCGAGACCTAGTCCCCCCAAAAATATCTGGGTATAATCCCAGCTACCTGGGAAGCTGAGGCTGGAGACTGCTTGAGTCTGTGGTACCCTGGGCAACGTGAGCCTGCAGTTTCACAGCCCTAGTTTCAAAGAAAAAGTTTATATCAATTAGAAAATAGGCAATAATAAACACAACAAGTATTTTTTCTTGCCTGAAGAAACTCATTTAGTCATTTTTTTAAGTGTAGGTTCTTGGCAATGAATTTTCTCAGCTGTTGTTTATATATTTTCTTTGAACAAATCATTAGCATTTGAACAGACTTTTTTTTTCTTCAGTACTTTAATGATTCTGTTCGAGTCTCTTCTGACCTGCATGATGTCTGATGAGACATTTGTTTGATCTTTTTTCTCTGTACGTAATATTTCACAAGTTGTCACAAGTGGTTTCCTTTATGCATATTCTGTGTTGGGTTTGTTTTTCTTGGATCTCTGGGCTTATGTTTTTTAAATCACATTTGAAAGAAAATTTGTCATTATATCTTCAAGTATCTTGGGGCAGAGAACTTAAGTTATACTTATGTTGAATTCTTGGCATTCCCAGTCACTGGTATGTCGTGTGTGACAGTGCTTCATGAATAGTTTTCTATTGCTATGTTAAAAATTACCACAAATTTTGAAACTTCAAATAGCACCTATTTATTTTTTCATAAAGTGATAATAATAGGCATTTTTATGAATGAAGTGCTATTGTTTTACATTCTTGTTAATATTTTAACAATATAGGATTTCTCCCCTCAGTGTGGTCTTCATAGCTCTACCACCACAGCACCTGTGGCCATCCCCCATAATCCAAAAGTGCATTCCTCAACTCCCCTCCCCACTTTCATTCCTCCTACTCTGGATGTCTCAGATACATGATCAGCTTTCAAGAGTTAGTTTAATGATTGTCTTCATCTGATCTTTTACTTAGTTTCCCTATATTCCATGTACAAGTGACACCACCTGGTATCTGTCTCCTGACTTTTTTGCTTAGCATCATCCCTTTCTTTTCCATCTATGTTGTCCCAAACGAGTAAAAGTATTTTGACTGCTGAGTAGGATTCCACTGATAAGCACCCATTTATTAACTTGGAGTTCTATAGCTTGTAGGTCTGGTGCAACAAGTCCAGATTCTCTTAGATTTTCACAAGGCTGAGAATAGAGTGTTTACTGGGGGTGAGGCTCTTACCTGAAACTCATTAACTTCTTTCAAGCCTCAGTTATTGACAGAATTCATTTCCTTGAGTCCTACAAAATTGAAGTTCTCATTTTCTCCCTTACTACAGAAGTTCCTTCCACTATCCAATTAACAATAGTATTTTCAATACTCTTTTTGTTTTTGATCCTTGGCTTCCTCTCTCTGATCAGCTGAAGCAATTCTGCTTTGAAATAGCTCATGGGATTAGCTGAGGCTCACGTGAAATAACCTCTATTTCACAGCATCATCTATGTCATACAACAAAATAAAATCACCAGAATAAAATCTGTCTTATTTATAGTCCTGTAGACTGTATGAAGTGTATGTATACACCCAGCCCAAGAAACCTTTAAGGGACATCTTAGAATTCAGTCTACCATAGGTAGTTGTAGGGTTAAATGAATTTTCAGGGATTTTGCCTTTCCGCTATTAACATACTATGACTAGCACCTGTGGTATTGCACCCTCCCATGATTGTGTATGCCTAGCCCAGCAGTGAGTGGGCCCACCTGGATCTGAGAGCAAAGGATGAAAGTGTAGTGTCATGCCAGGGTGAGAGAGCAGGAGATAGAGCAGAAGACAGAGAAATGGGAAAGGAGATTCTGAGAGAACACCAGAGACGGAAAAAGAGCATAAAGATTCCTGGGGTTCTGGGGAAGTCACCCCCTTCCTGCCCTGTGACTTGCCATGCCCTAACCTACCTAGTGTGTCTGTGTAACTGCTAGAACCAATAAAGAACCTATCAAGAGACTGACGCTTATATTACACTTGGCGTCACTATCAGGGTGGTTTGTATTACAGAAGTAAATATAAAATAATTCCTTAAGAACGTTTAGAATATAAAATAATCTTCGTTCTAGGTCTCATTAAACTGTAGTTTATTAGTCCACCTTGCAAATTTAAATAGGTGCTAAACACTAACGTATATAGTTGCTTTCTACTTCTTAAATATGAAGCTCACATAGGAAGAGAATTCGTAAAAGGTTTTGGAAAGACAGTGAAAAAATGTTAAGGAAAACATGGAAGAAGATATCATGTTAGGGAAATTTGTTGGATTGACTGGACTTTTTGATTCAGCAATTATTCCTTCAAGAAACATTTTGCAAGCCGGGCTAGGTAGTGTGTGCCTATAATCCCAGCTATCTGGGAAGCTGAGGCGAGGAATCACTTGAGTCTGTGGGTCTGAGACAACCCTGGGCAACATAGTAAGACCTAGTCTCTAAAAAAAAAAAAAGAAAAAAGAAAAGAAAGAAACATTTTGCCAAGTACTTTTAATCTGGCCTTCCCACAGGCCAGAGCCAGTCAAGGAGCAGGTGCAGCTAAGAGCTACTGAAAACTTTCCACAGCCAGGTGCTCTCCATGTGTTCAGAAGCACTGTGACTGCTTCCCTCTTTTAGCCATTGGATACCCATTTTTCAAGCGTCAACACCATTCTCAGATCCAGGCAAGATGATCTCCTGTTTTGGACCTATGCCTTCAATACCCATCTTTCACAAACATACGCAAGAAATCAGTTTATTAAGAAGTTATAAGATCCTCTATCACTGGACCTAGAGCTTGACTGTGTAGTATAAGCTGTATGTTATACATTTACACTCAGGACTAAGTCTGTTCAGGACCTAGACATGTTGATTCAGTTTTGTTTTGTTTGTTTTTTTGTTTTTTTAGTGCAAAGTCCTACTAAACAACGGGTCATAGCATTGGAATGTCCTGAAGGTTTGTGTGTTTTGTCACTTTTCAGAACCTGACAGACCCTGCTTTGGTTCGAGGGCTTGAGTTACAGAAATATTTAGCAAAGAAGACAAATTGACTGTTGGATGTCTCTGCTCAGATGACATGAATGCAATAGATTCTTGCACAATGAAATACCACTGGTCAGTAGTGCCAGGAGGTCACACTCTTGCTTCCTGTGTTCCAATTTGTGCCTCCAGCATACAGTGTCCATCACAATTTCACATGCCAAGGCCTTGAAAAATTAATTCACATTACTTTAAATAGGTTGATATATTGATATATTTGTAGGCCTGCATAAAATAGAAATAAAATGCAATGCCAATTCTTTCTTTACACTTTCAACTAGATGGGTAGAATACTAGAAGATTGTGCCCTTTTGAGTTTTTCTGGAAGCAAATGCCAAGACAGAGTCAGGGTGTAAGAGATCTTCCTTGGAGAAATGCTCATGAAAAATGAAGGCAAGAGGACCAGAAGTGGAGAGACCACAGCGAAGACCTGACATTCATCAGAGAGAGGGAGAGCCTCAGACTGTTGGCCAACACAGATTTCTCAGCTAACTAGTGCAGCAGGGACCCTGTTTTGAGCAGCAGTGGTGAACTCCTGGCCCTGCTTTGCCACCTCAAACTGAGAGCTTCCTGCGGAGAGCAGTCTCGACTGAAATATGAGGTGGGTCCTGATGGCACTGAAGCTGGAAGGTATAGAAAATGGCACACGCATAGCTTCTGCTCCCTTTGAAGGGAAATGGGCTTATTTTCATGGCTGATAAAAGATGTACCTTCTTTTACCTTGATAAAAAATGAGTGATTTTTAATAATATTTTCAAAAAATTAAATAAAAAATGATCACCTAATTTTAACTTAAAATTTTGATATTCATACTAGCACATAGTTGCACCATGATGATATCAGGACTACTGAAATAAAATCAGTCACGAAAAGGTAACTATTGAATGATTCCACTTATGAAATCAGGTGGAAAAGGAGGCTTTTTACATGCAATATCTAATGTTTCCAGATTTTTAGAAACAGAAAATAGAATTGTGATTGTCAGGAAAAGGGGAATTGTTTTATGAGTATAGTTTCAATTTTGCAAGATAAGAAAGTTCTAAAGATCTGTTGCATAACAAGGTGTATATAGTTAATAATGTTGGACTGTATGCTTAAAAATTGCTAGGATGGGAAACTTTATGTCTCTGATTACAATAAAGAATGTTGGCAACCATTCATTGTGTTAGAATTTTGCCTTTTTATTTTAGTAGAACATTTTGAAACAAGAATTTAAAAAATAATTTTTATTTTTACTCTGGCTTTCAGCCCCACAAACATCCAAGCCTGCCAAGCTTCCTTTTCCTGAGAATTAAACTTCTCCACCCCAATGTAGCAATCTGACCCTACTGGCCAGTTTTTTATGCCCACTTTGTTATTTCAAAAATCTAGTTCTTAACTATTACTCCTCCCAATTGACTTAAAGCAGTGCCAGAATCTCTACTTCAGCCCAAACTGCACCAAATGGACAGGGTGAGGGTGTGGTGGGAGGAGTAAGTCTCAGGGTGCCAGAGAGAGGAAACTAGTATAGCATTTGATGGAGAGTTGCCAAGATTGAAACTGATAAAGAGTGGGCATTGTAAGACAGGGCAGTATCTCCTCTTCAGAGAAAAGTGATCACAGCCTTATCTGAACTTCTTATTTATCTTAAATGAAAAAAATCACATAATTGACCCTCTCTTAAGACATAGTTTCAGTTATTGTTTTAGGATATCAAATAAAACTGTGCATGCTTAAAAAAAAATGAACTGGAAAGCTTGAACTCAGTTTCAAGACTTTCATTCAATCAGATCCACCTAGCTCTGTTTTGCTATTTTCAAAATGCTAAATGCTTGGCAAAAGGTGTAGGTATTTGGGAAATTTTAGAACTGGATATAGCAGAGCGAATTGGTCGTGTCCAGAAAGTGTTGTTCCTGGGAGGGCTGAGTTGTGAATGATTACGAATAACAGGCCAGTTTGAGCAACATCCAGAAGGCGGCACTTATAAGCTGGTTGGCTTTGGAGTTGTTACTTAACCTCTCTGTACCTTAGCTTCCACCTCCACAGCAGGGAGAGATAATGATAGCTCTTTTTGTTTTTGAGATAAGATCTCCCTATTTTTTGTGTGGAACTGCAGGCTCACATTGCCCAGGGTACCACGGACTCAAGTGAGCCCCAGCCTCAGCTTCCCAGATAGCTGGGACTACAGGCACGTGCCACCATCCCCAGCTATTTTTTTGAACTAGGTCTCGCTGTTTTGCCCTGAGTGGGACTCGAACCACAATCCCCTGTTCAGGCCCGTGGCTTCCTAGACTGCCACTTACAGGCATGCACTACTACATGCCCAGCCGATAATGATAGTTCTTATCTCATTCTATTGTGTTGATCAAATGAAATTATGCATATGAGTAAAATACTAGAACAAAGCCTGGCATATACCAAGCCTTGAATATTATGTGTAATTACTGTTTCTTTGTTCCCCAGTATTTACTCCCCTCCCTGAATTGTTTACATTGTTAAACTGAACTGACTGCCTTGCAAATATTCTCCTTAGAAGTGCTGCCTGGAAGTTTTCTGGTTTTTTCTTTTTCTTTTTTTTTTTTTTTTTTTAAGACTAGGTCTTGCTATTTTTGCCTGTGGATCTCCAGACCCTGCCGTGATTCCATAAGCTGTTGCTTACAGGTACTTACCACTGTGCCAGGCTTCCTTGATCAGTTTAAATTCATTACTGCTACAAATTGCTAAGATAAAACAACTCAAGGATCTTTGTGAGAATGGTAGTGGATTACTTTTGCAACAAAAGTTAAGTATTACATTAGGGAAGATAGTAGGTTTTAAATTGCTGCTGTAAATCTACCATGAAGGTTTTGAAGTGATTCTTCTAAAGGGCATAAAAGGAGTTTATTTTTCGTGCCTGGTTTTGAAATATGCTGCAGATGCTATGAAAAATGAAGACAAGAAGTGGGAGGCAAGAGTTCTTAGATGAATGTGAGATTTAAGATATTACTTGCCAAAAAGTTTTGGTCTTGTTTTTTTGTATTTCAAAATCATGTCTCACAGGACTCAATAGCAACATTCTGGTGTTGGTTGAGGATCTGATAAGAAAGCAAATGATTCCCTCTCAAACTCCAGGGCCTCCTCTGGTCCACCATTTTCTCCCAAAGACTGAAGAGTCATGGCCCCCAAACCAGATTCCTTTACATTTCCAGATTCATAATATCAAGAAGGAAAATAGGAATTAGGGGGTCATGAAAAGAGCTTGAAATCATTAAAAGCAAATTCTATTTAATTGTTTATATTTGCTAAGATTTCTTCCTTCCTGTCCAGCCTTGCTTTGCATCGGAAGGTAGACCTCCCATTCTCCTCCTGGTGACCCTGCCCCCAACCCAAGGAATTAATTCTGATTATTTTTCTTCCTTGAGATGCGGACTTTGAAGAGGAGTGGCTGGCTGGGCACTGTGAGCTTCAGCCTATGAAGCGGCCGGGACTAGGGATCGCGGTTCGAGTTCCGCCTGGGGCCCGTAGCAAGACCTAGTTCCAAAAAATAGCTGGGCGGGGTGGCACACGCCTGTAATCCCAGCTACCTGGGAAGCTGAGGCTGGGGATTGCTTGAGTCTGTGGTACTCCGGGCAACGAGAGCCTGCGGTTCCACAGGCAAAAAGAGCGAGACCTAGTCTAAAAAAAAAAAAAAAAAAAGAAGAGGAGGGGCTCAGTTTTACAGTTGCATTGGTTGCCTCCTTCTCAGTACACTTTGAGCCAGTTCATATCATTCTAATCACTCTTTGACAGCAATTTGAGGGAGAGGATGCTCCCCAGAAGGAAATGGTCTAACTCTTTTGGCCTTGGGGTAACCATGTCTCCTCAACGGCAACTAGAAGTTATTTTATTTATTTATTTGTTGGTTGGTTTTGTGACTAGGTCTTTCTGTATTGCCCAGGGTAGTCCCAATCCCGCAGACTCAAGTGATCCAGATCTTCAGCCACCCAGGAAACTGGGATTACAGGTGCCCACCACCACACCCAGCTGCTTTTTTCAAGACCAGGTCTATGTTGTCCAGAGTAGTCTCGAACCCATAAACTCAAGAGATTCCTGACCTCTTGCCTCCCAGCGCTTGGATTATAGCCGCGCACCACCATGCCCAGCTCGGCAACTAGAAGTTATTTTGACACAGCAGTTTCTTTCTTTTTTTAATTTAGTTTCCATATTTATCAAGTTTTTGGTTTATTTCATCTTTTTATACATTATTCAGAATGTTTTTCTCTGAAAATAAGTGCACCATTAACTTTTATTTCCTTCTTTGACTGCTACGTTTTTTTTTTTTTATTTCTACACAGGACTATTTATTTATTTGTTTGTTTGTTTGTTTATACTATGTCTTACTATTTTTGCCCGTGGAACTGCAGCTTTTCCCGTGGAACCGCAGGCTCTCGTTGCCCGGGGTACCACAGACTCAAGCAATCCCCAGCCTCAGCTTCCCAAGTAGCTGGGATTAGAGGCACGCGCCACCACGCCCAGCTATTTTTTGGAACTAGGTCTCGCTATGGGCCCCAGGCGGGACTCGAACCACGATCCCCCGCTCCGGCCACTTCATAGGCTGAAGCTTACAGGCACGAGCTACCGTCCCGGCCCTACACAGGACTCTTTAAAAGCATTATTCTTATGAATTGTAGCTAGAATTATTTTCTTTTTTTGTTTGTTTTTTTTTTATTTTTGTGGGAAGAAAACAAGTTACATACAGATAGGCATACATATTGTAATACCATAATTACAAAATTATAAACCATGTAAAATAATATACTATTTACTGATGTGTGATTTAAAAGTTTCAAATACCACAGGAATGACAAACATCAAATCCAGAGTACTGATTATTATTTCTGGGAATGTGTAATGGGAAATAAGATAGAAGGGATATCCACAGATAAGATAGAAGGGATATCTATCTCTGTGATGGGTTTTTTTTAATTTAATTTAAATGTTTTAAATTTTGCATATGTGTATTTATATTTATATTACATTATTGTGTACCCAGGGCTCTCCCACTTCCCTAACATCTGTAACCATCCTTCTCTTTTGTGCCATTTGCCACCCCCATCTTTTTCCCCCTCCTCCTCTCTCACACCATTGTTCAGTCCCATTGGTTGTTTCAAATTTTTCTTATTTGTTTGTTTGCTTTTCCCTATATCCATCATACAAGTGAGACCATCCCGTATTTCTCCTTTTCTTTCTGGCTTATTTCTGCTAATATGAGTCCTTCTAACTCCATCCATGTTGCTGCAAAATACATATGTTTGTCCTCCTTGATTTATGCATAGTATTCCATCATGTACATATACCACATTTTTTTCAGGCAATCATCAATTTGGGGCATTTGGTTTGTTTCCAGATCTTGGCAATTGTAAACAGAGCTGCAATGAACATGTGCGTACAGGTGTCCTTTTGAATTAGTGTTTTCATGTCCTCTGGGTAGATTCCCAGTATAGGGGAATTGTGACACAGCAGTTTCTAAGACAAAACCAGGCACTGCCTCACACTCTCATAGTGACTGGCACCATCGGGAGGGCAGTAATGACTGCTTCCCAGGACAGGCCACAGCTTTTAAATAATTGCCTAACATCTCTTTCAGGTACTCCAGTTTGCTTCAGCTTGTTTATCAGGATTTTGGATTTCCTCCTTTTCCTACCTACAAGTCTCATATTACTTTTAGGTCTTTTGCCCCTGAAAGTGAAGCCACTAGAATGAAACATGTGACTTCCAGAGGTGGTGGTAGACCAAGTAGGTATGTGATAACCCAAAAGCAGATGATAATTTCTACTGCAGAAGCTTCTGAGGGGAAACCTAGACGGTCTTCAGTGAATACTTTTGTCTACTCAGAATAACCATAGTATCCAAGCTGTCATTTAATCTTTCCTGCTTTGATATTTCAGGAGAACTTGGTGTCACCCTGCTTTTATCTCTGACTTTAATTAAATGCTTCTCCTCCTTACCCCAAATCTTGCCTAAGAATTCAAATGCCTCCAGGCTGCATAGCAACCTCACTCAAGAGCCAGTAGACTGGTCATCACTGTCAATGGCCATTTAAACTTACATAACCAGTTTATGAAATGCACTGCCTCAAACACATGTTAGACTTTCTTTTCTGATCTTGTCAGCACATTGGGCAAATGCCATCTGTTTCTGGTTTCTTTTAATTGTTATTTTCATATGGTAAAACTCTTGCTCTGATTAAGTCATCAAACCTTTACTTCCTGTTCTCATGCCCAACCTCTGCTCAGCCCAGACCAGTAGTGGTGAGGGTCTATCTATCTCTACACCCCACCGGTGCCTCCTCCAAAACCTAGTCACAGAAAAGAATGGCAGAAAAAGAATGGCAGAAAAATGCCTCTTAACTTTGCTAACGTGCTTTCAGTTCTCCCCTAGCTACCAAATGCCCTTTGTGGTGGAGAGTGTCCCCATGCTAGACTTTCTCCAGAGGCATCTGACACCTCCACCAGCCTACCCATCAGGGGCCTTCACATGACATTATTTTCTGCTGAAAGTACTGTACCTTCTGTCTAATTTCCTACAAGTCCTTCTCAGTTCTATTCCAGAGTCCTCCCCTGAAGTCTCCTCACCCCAGCATGTATCATGTAGGCTTCCTATGAATATGACCACAGTGTGATGGTGCACTGGGATGTCAATCTGACCCACAGGAAGCGAGCACTTTGTCACCATCATGGGAGCGCTGCTCATTTCCACTATCTTCTCTTGTTTCTCTCTGGCAGCTTGAGCCCATCCTTCCCTGTACACACTTCCAGGAGAGAACTAGCTATCAATGTCTATGTCATCCCCACTGGGGTACATGTGTCAGGCTTCTTCCTTTACTTTGGTCTCAGCATGTTTCCTTTCCCTGCCTCTCTCTTCCCCTAAAACATTTCATTGTAGAGGGACAACTCCTTCAGTAAAGTTCTTTGATCAGTTCCCTTGATAACATTTATTCATGAACTATATTTTTTATATATTTTTTACATTTTTGCATGTACATTTAATTTTAATAAAGGCATTTATTTAAACATAAAATACTAATTTTGTGTCGACAGGTATCCTTTGTTTTGCTAAGACTCCTGAGAAGTTAGAAGTAAAAAGGAGCTTCTTGACTTACAGGAGGACCTAACACAGGGTTCCTAAATGCAGCAGTAAACTTAGTTATATCACCTGGGGGGGGGGGTTCATTTGCAATCACCATTAACCAAAATAATGAGGCAACTCTGTGTACACTGGAGAGTAACAGAGGAATTAGAGGTTTTCAAGCTGCCTGTAAAAGGCCCCCAGCCGCTAAGAGACTGGTATTTGATAATGAGAATAGCTGCATATTTGTTTCTCTGTTTTGTAACGTCAGACATGTTGAAGGGGTTTTTAGAAACTGAGACATGGTGATGTGAGCCTGTAACCCCAAATACCTGGGAGGCTGAGGCTAGGATCACTTGAGTTTGCAGGTTCAAGACAACCTTGGACTAGATCTCTTGATCTAGTCTCTAAAAAAAAAAGAAAGAAACTGACACATATATGAGCTCTTTGGTGAAATCAAAAGGAGTGAATCGGACTAATGAGCAGGTTGAGTGATTGAAGGGCAAGCAGTTCATAATCTCATATATTTATGTTTGCCTTACTGCTTAAAGACTATATTTAGGATAGTGACAAATACCTTAGACCTTTTGTATCTTGCCTTTCATTAACCCATCTCCCAGAGAACATTCCTTAACCCCAGTAGAAACAAAATGTTCCTTTTTGAGAGATACTCCTGTATTTCTAGGTAACAGCAATCATCTTAGTAATGTCTTAGTAATCATACTGTAAAACCCTGTAGTTCCCCCCACTTACCCCAGGGTTTCTCTGTGTGCCAGTGGTGGTATCATACTTTGGTTGAATTTCCTAGCCTTAACCTAGAGCAACGTTTTAGTCTCATTGAATGATCTTGGAAGTCAAGCCATGTTCTTGTTGTCTTTGGATGTTTCTTTTTAAAGTGGGAAAGATCATTAGAGAAGGTACCTTTTAAGACTGCAGCTCTTCATGGTTTAACATGAGGCAGAACAGCTGTGTTCTGTGAAATTAGCAACTTTCTCAAACAAGACCCTTATTCATCATTAAGGTTTTCATAGGGAGGTAAAAATCACCACTTAAAGTTAAAAATAGGCTCACCAAATTTGCAAAGCACTCATTTTATCATATTGTATTATTGTTCAATCCAAAAGGTAGAAAGACACAGTCGAATGGATCTTAGGCGAATATAAGAATTTGCTCATAGGTTAAAATTTTTCTGCTGAGTTACAAAAAAAAACCCGATCTCAATCACAGAGGGCAAAACTCTCTTGTGATGGAGCAAGGGTTGTTTGTTTGAAATGCATAGCTACTTGATGAACAGTCGTTTTGACATTTTATAAGCATGCAATTAAAATTTCTTTGTCTGAGGTCTTACTCTAAATTTTTGAGCAGATAGAAGCTCAGAATGAACTGTGTCATACATTTCGCAAAGAAGAAATTAATTTGACAAGTCTGTCCCAGGAGGGTGTCAGCAGTGCAGTGCTGCACTCTGTTGGCTGCCGTGGAAACACCCAGAATTCTTTTGTTCTGCCAAGAAAGTCTTCCTGAGGAAATGCTTCCAGTCACTTCACTGAGGATAATCTGGTAGCCTATTCTACACAGAGACTCTTCTTTCAACAGAAGAACAAGAGAAACACAACTAAGCAATAGAGGGCAAAATTAAATGTTAACACTCCTTCAGTGGATCATATGGTCTAAATGTTTGTGTCCCCAAAATTGATATGGTGGCACTCTAATTCCCAGTGTGATGGTATCTGGAGGTGGGTCTTTGGAAAGTAGTTAATTTATGAGGGTGTAACCCTTGGGAATGAAATTAATAAATATAAATTTATTAATATAATGTTTATAAATTTAATATAAATTTATAAATATAATGTTTTTTCTGTTTCTTGAAATGTTTATATGATTTTTATCCTTAATTCTATTAATACAGTGCATCATATTTATTGACTTATATTTATTAAGCCATCATTCTATCCCAGGGATTAAATTTTACTTGGTTATAGTGGATTATTCTTTTTTCCTTTTTTATTATTGTTCATGTTATTTATTTTTAAATTATTGATTGCATACATATATTATATTATTATGTATATTTACATAATTAATATATTACATTGATTGCATATATATCATTGTTTGCATATATATATTGATTGCATATATAATCATACATCATTGTGTACCCCGAGGTTCTCCCACCACTTTGTCACCCACGAACCATCATCATAATATAGTGGATTATTCTTTAAAGTGCTTTTGAATTTGGTTTTCTAGTATTTTTGTTTCTAGAGTTTTGCATGTATCTGGCACTCTGGTCTTGCCTCTAGAACTGTGAGAAACAACTCATTTGACTCTTCACTTCTGTACTAATAGAAATGAATAAGCAGTACATCAATTATCGATGCTGAATTACTACCTCTTAAGAGATCAGAAAGAGCACTAGATAAATCTATGAAACCTGAATTGTTGAGAATTCAGGCCTCCTTGGGTTAGCTAACTTCAGTTTGATGAGACAAAAAAAAAATACTGACATTCAACTCTACTCAGAGTTGTTATATTTAATCTTTCAGTACTGCAATTAGGTTTAAATCTGACCATTATCCTAATCAAGCAGAAAAAAAAACAGCCCCAGTCTTTTTGGAAGAACAGGTTAATTCATGACTGAATAATCATCACCTTTCATTTTGGGAACAGGACTCTGGTTAGACAGCAGCAGTATGGCCAGCCCTGGAGTGTGAACCAGATTGAACTAAGCCAGGAGATGGAGTCTCAGTTCCCATGGATGGGGAAGGCATGTCACCAAGCTCCCTGTTAAGAGCAAAAATTGCAAAGTCAGGCATGGTGGCCGGTGCCGGTAAGCTTCAGCCTATGAAGCAGCTGGGGCTAGGGATCACTGTTTGAGTCCCGCTCAGGGCAACACAGCGAGACCTAGTCCCAAAAATTAGCTGGTTGTGATGGCACACACCTGTAATCCCAGCTACCTGGGAAACTGAGGCTGGGGATTGCTTGAGACTGTGGTACCCCGGGCAACGTGAGCCTGCGGTTCCACGGGCAAAAAGCGAGACCTAGTCTCAAAAAAAAAATTTTTTTTTTAAAGAAACTCTTCAGGCCTGGTCTGTCATTAGGTATTAAAAACATTTTTAGACCAAGCATGGTGGCGCATGACAGTAAACGGCAGCCTAGGAAACCACGGCCAGAGATCGAGGTTCGAGTCCTGCCGGGGGCATGTAGCGCTACCTAGTTCCCAAATAATCTAGCTGGGTGTGGTGGCACTCGCCTGTAATCCCAACTACCTGGGAAGCTGAGGCTGGGGATTGCTTGAGTCTGTGGTACCCCGGGCAACGAGAGCCTGCGGTTCCACAGGCAAAAATAGCGAGACCTAGTCTCAAAAAAAAAAAAGAAAAAGATAAAGGAACTAGCATTCTTTCCCTGCTGTGGAGGAGGAATCCAAGGTCTCTAAACTGCTGACAACTCCTGGAAGAGTTCAGCTCTGAACTTTTTGTTCCTTATGGTTTTAGTCTCTTTGGTTGAATAGCATGTTACTTATAGCTGAATGCATTTCAGCTTCTACAGATGGTCTAAGCCTGGGTAGGAGGAAATGCTTCTTCACACCATTGTCTGGAGGAGTATTAGAACTAGCCATCCTGCCTTCTACTAACTCTCTAAATTGCTACTTGGATTATGCAGCAACCTAGAAGGCTGAAGGCTGACAGTGCAATGAGACCTCGGTATGTGTAAAAGCAGCCTGTATTTCCAACCTGAAGCTGACCTCTACAGACATAGTTTCAGGGGCACCAAAACCTCTACCCAGAATATTAAAATGAAATAAAAACAATTTCTTATTACTTGTTTTCAGGTCTGAAGTTCCATTGCTAGAACTTAATTTCCTTAGAGTCTTCAAGAGTACTTTCTTAAATTATATATTTTCTTGAGTGCACACTAGTATCATATACTCTTGTCAGTTCACATGTTAACTGAGATGGAGAACTGCAAAGATGGGGACAGACGGAAGAGAATCTTAAGTCTGTGTCTTGGCAGGATTCAGAACATCACTTGGCCTCACACCTTTATTTTGTAGATGAAAAGAACTGTGGGGCAGAGAAGTCAGTGATTTAACCTGATAATGTTCACATTAGTATAAGAATCCAGGTTTCCAGTTCCTGATCTTGCAGATTTTTCATTTTGCCACGCCCAAAGTAAGTGAGTGAACAGCATATTTTTAAAATTTGGAGGAAAAATGAGGCAATTTCTCTAGCTAGGTCTGAGTCTGTGGGCTGGCAGCTTCATTTGAATAGTACTTATTATTATTATCTGCAAGTATTATTATTATTACTTGTAATTGAGAGGAGGTATGCATGGCAAGAGAAATTAGTGGACCATGGAGGGAGCAGACACATAGCTACTGACCTTAGAATTTTGCATAGATTTTTATCTTCTCACTCCCTCTCTTGGAAATGACAGTTCCTTTTCTCTCTTCCTAACTCTGTTCTTTCTTATTTGCTAGATTAAATACATGCTTGTTTTTATATAGATAATTCATTGAACATTTTGACATTTTTAGCCCATTTAACAAATGCCACTGCTCTATTTACTATATATACATTATATATCAATACAGTATATGTTTATATATTTATACAATATACAATACAATATACAAAATATATACTATATATATTTACAATGTAAATATACATTTACACTTTCTTTAAAGAAATCTAAGAATTATAAAATAGATATTTGCTATATGTTTATTAAACTTTCAGAGATTTTATTTCTGTGGGATCAAATAAGTGTTTCTTAAAATGCTGGGTTGTTATATAGGCATGTTTCTGTACTTTTGTCATGTATTTATAATGAAATACATTCACCACTGAAAGAAATTCTGACTTTGTTAAAAAACTAGTTTGTTGCAAGGTAATCAGTGTCTGCTTTAGATATGATATTTTAACTATATTCTTTCCAAGAAAAAACTCTGTTTGGGATTGTTTTTGCTATTTATACGAAGACACCTATACGACCCTCTTTCCATCATCCCTTAAACCATAAATCTTGGAATGGTTTTTGTGTTCTCTTGCCCTCTGCTGGCTAAACTGAGACCTTACTAAAAATATGTCAATCAGATACCTTATGGTCATCAATACACTTCTTCAGTACTGCCCATTTTTAGGTTCATGGGCAAAGCCTCCTTAACAAACATATATAAATATATATTAGTCCCCCTCTCTTACCCATGGGGGATGCATTCCAGATCCTTTAGTGAATATCTGACATTGTGGATAGTACCAACCCCTAAATATATATATATATTAATATATATATTATATATATATGTAAAGAGAGCATGTTTTCCTAGATAACAGACATGCAACAAGTTTAATTTAAAAATTAGGCTGAGAGAGACATTAAAACAATACCCAAAAATAAAATTTAGCAGTTATAATAACACTATAACAAAAGTTGTGTGAATGTGGTCTCCTCTCCAATATCTTACCGTATGAATATGTAAAATTTTCAGACCACGATTGACTGTGATAACTGAAAACTGTAAAAAGCAAAATCCCAGATGGGGGGAAGCACTACAGCTTTACACCCTCAGTTGCCATGGAGATATCTACAGTTTAATGACTTTAACTCATGAGATCTGTCCATCCCCAAGCTGCTTTTGTGTATATCCTTTGCATCCTGTAATTAGCAACTTATTATATACTATACTAAATGGTCTCTACTGCATAGTTCAGTAAATATTTTGGTGCATCTATAAGTCATCATTAAGTTTTATTAGCTGTTGCGGTTTGTTTTGTTTTGCCAGTGAGAATGTCAATTCTCAAGGCCTTCAACCCCATTAACTAGATTCAAAATAGTTTATGGTCATGGAAACTAAACCCCACATGTTCCCTAGACCTTGATAAGTGAGGAGGGTCTCATGCTTGGTCACCTGGTATTGCTAGGCACCTTCCATTCCATCCCCAGTGCTCAGTATGGAGCACACACACTTGAGTCAGGTAAACCTTTTCCTGATGCGCCCAGTGGAGGAGAGTGAATCAGCTCATGGTCTCACATCTGTGTTCTTTCACTGTCCTGTGGGTGAAGAAGCTGAGCTAGTGAACTGATATTATTTAGCTCCTGCTACCTCTGGGAGTCCACTGCAGTCTCCTCTCTTCCATGGAATTCTCCCAAGTCTAGTGTTGGAAATTTACTCTCCCATTTACATCTAAATCAGAATCTCTACTATTCTCTGTCTTGTAATACTGAAGATACACAGTTTTTCTCTTTCTTTACTGATCATTTTTTTTTTCCAAAAGAGGGATGTTGGAAATATTTGAATCTGGGTGGTTGGCATGATTATTCTACAGAGAAACTCTAGAAGTTCTCTTTGGATTTCTTCTGAAGTCTTGTTTTGTGTTGTTTTCTCAGTAAGATAGAAAACAAACTTGAGTGCATGGGTTCAAGACTACCTCGGGCAACACAGTGAGACCTAGTCTCAAAAAATAGCCAGGTGTGGTGACATGCACCTGTAATCCCAGCTACCTGGGAGGCTGAGGCTGGGGATCGCTACCCTAGGCAACATAGCCAGACCTAGACTCAAAATACATACATATATACATATATATATATATATATATATACATACATACATACATATAAAACAAGACAATCAGTTGAATAAGAGGTGGGGAGTCAGGGGAGGAGGAAGGAGTTGAGTAGCTATCTGGGGAGATAGAGACTGAAGACTGAGGGGAGGGACTGCCAGGGCACATGCTGGGACCCCTTCAGGTTTGTGGTAGTTCATTTAACTCATCAGAATGACCATGGGCTTTTCTCAGCCATGTTCAGTTGCATCCTGTTGTGGTTTACCAATGAGTGTGAAGAAATATGCAAAACAGACAGTAGGAAAACTTTAAAGCACTCCTATGAAACTCAAAAGAAGATAGCCATTTTCTTGGATTAGACAAGCATTATCAGGGAAACACCATTTCACTCCAAGTTAACAATATACATTATTTATGATCACACTATATTTGGTCATCACCAAATAAAAGTGGCCATGTTTCCCCACAGTAGCCGAAAGAGTTGATTCTAATGTACATAAATGAAATGAACAGATAAGAATTTTCCAGAAAACCCTGAGAAAGAGGTGCAATGGACAAGAGATAGGAACAACCTGTTCAAGGGAGAAAAACCATTTTAAAAGAAAGTAGCTCTAAAAATAGCAGAAAAAGTAATCTTATGCTAAGAGAAAATAAGTTAAAAAGTACTTTAAAATATGTTGTTTGTCTATGTGATTGACAGAACTCAAGAAGTTTTTAATATTCTCTGTTGGTGAGACTATATAGATACAGGTATTGTCATAGTTCTCAGGAGTGCAGAATGGAGCAGCCTCTGTGGAGAATAATTTTGAATTAACTAATAAAGCTACATTTGCATTGACCTGATTATTTAATCATTATACTTTTAAGATTCTCTAGAAATGAAAAAATATGTGCAGTGTTATTGTGATATTTATAGTAGTAAAGGGTTTATACAATCCAAATATTCATTAATAGAGAACTTGTTACATAAAATAATATAGGAAACAGCAATTGTTTAAAAAACTGCTTTCTAAAGATGAGATTCAAAACAAAAGGTTAGTTAGGCAAAAGAGATATATAAAAAAGGAGAAAAATATGACTGTTTACTTATTTTTGCTAAAAATAATGCCTTAGATAAGCCAAAAATAGCAAAAATGGTTTCCTAAAGAGGACAGGAGAAGGGACTGAAGAGTTAGAGAGGTAGGTTATTTTCTACATTATAATAACCTCTAATCAACAGTATAAATGTTTTATAATTTTTTTAAAAACAGGAATGAAGTCAAATGAAAAAGGAAAATAAAATAAACCCTCATATTGAAAACAAATGAATTTCAAATGAGTATCAGATTAAGGAGTCATGTGCCTCTTTTCTTGCTGAACTTCCACTTGGGAACATCGCCAGCAAGACCTGATTTTCATACCCAAACCATGGGAGGCTGTGGAATTTGTGCAACTTGCTTTAATTATGCATTTTTGTCTCTTGTCCTCCTTTTTCCACTAAACAGTCTGTTCCATAGTTCAAGGATCTTGATTTGTTTTGTTCATGAATGTATCCAAATAGTTCACACAATGTTACATACTAGGTACATGATGAATATATGTCTAATGAAAATTCGTTGTGCATATTTTAATACCCCAAAGCTAACACAGGAATTGCCTAGTCTATACTGTGTCCAGTCCAGATGTTTTTAGCAGAACTCTAACTATTTGTGCTCACTGTCATTTAATCAGGTAAACTCGGGACCCTGCTGCAGTTAGCAGTTCCTGGCAAAATTTTCCTAGGCTCATGCTGTTTTGAAATGGGCCCAAAGTGCCAATGATTTACTCCCCTTGTTCTGTTAAGGTACTTCCAGCAGAGGGACTTCTCCTGTCTCCACATCCTCCTAGCCAGTTTACAGTAATAGGAGAAATGAATCTTTCTTTAAAAGTGATTATTTACAGGTGAGAAACCTTCTTTCAAGATGTCTGATGGAATAAGAAACCTGTAGCTCTGTCTTTAGGAATAGCGACAACCTTCCCTTGTCCCTTTTGCATTTTGTTCTTTCCATAAAATCCATGAAAAGGTTCTCCTGGAGAATCCACTTCCTGAAAAGTTTTGCCCTGGGAGAACAATACGTGGATTTGAATCTTTATTTGGAAAAATTGCTAGCTCACTTTTCTGGGATTCAATTTCCACGATTTTAATGACACCTATCTTCCCAAGTTATTGGGAATACAAGTAAACATGTATGTCACATTCCAGCAGAGTCAGTTCTTTGCTGAAAGGTACCATTAATAAAACTAAGCTTACTATTCCTACTATAAATGGTAGAAAACAGAGATTGGAAGAAAATATATTGAAATGTGGAGAGTTATTGCTGTGGGGTGCCAAGATTTCTGTGCTTTTCATAATGGTTTTAATTGTTCCTGGATAGTTCATATTTTGTAAAATTACTACACAGTAGTTTTACAACGAGAAATTATTAATAAAAATGTGTGTATACTCCTTAATTGTTTAAAAAAAATCATCTTGTTGAGTAAAGCTGTTCTTCCATAATTCTGTCCTGTGCCTCAATAATAATGCATGACAAAACTCAAACTACATAAGCTGCCTTGGTTCACATCATAGCAACCACACCCAGGGCCAGAAAAAAACTAAACCAGCCTGCAAACAAATATAAATAATAAAAATTGGGAACTTGAACTTTAGCACAAATATGGAAGTGAGAACTTTTGGAACTGGCCAAGCTTTTAAGGTGTTGGCCAAGGAACAATCTCGAGATCAGAAAATGGCTCAATAGCCGGGCACGATGGCTCGTGCCTCTAAGCTTCAGCCTATGAAGCGGCTGGGGCTAGGGATCGTGGTTCAAGTCCTGCCTGGGGCCTGTAGTGAGACCTAGCTCCAAAAAAATAGCTGGGTGTGGTGGCAAGCGCCTGTAATCCCAGCTACCTGGGAAGCTGAGGCTGGGGATTACTTGAGTCTGTGGTACCCCGGGCAACGAGAGCCTGCGGTTCCATGGGCAAAAATAGCGAGACCTAGTCTCAAAAAAAAAAAAAAAGAAAAGAAAAGAAAAGAAAATGGCTCAACAGATGTGTTCTCAGTGAACCAGAGACAGCAGAGTGGGGTGCATATCCCCTACCAAAAGCAGTACCCTCTCTTTGCTGGAAAGGCGTTTCCTGGCATCCTCTGTGGAACACTCACCCTGCCTTGGCCCTCAGGGAGGAGAGAGAGGTCACCCCCCCTCCCCCCACAGGATGCTGTGTTTGCATCACCTGGGCTGGGGGTGGTTCTGGGAGATTTGTATGGTACTGTAGAGGGAAGTGGCAGAGTTGGTGGTTGGGGCTCTTCAAACCTGGCAGCCACTCCCAGCTCCTGTCACTTGCATGGGTGGTGCTCAGGGTTGCAAGAGAGGTGTGGACAGAGGAGGCATGTGTGATCACTGGTCTCGCATGTGGGTCTCCTAACCACTTCATATTTCACAACAGAGGAAACAGGAAGCAGGAGACTGGCGGTGGTGTGCTCAAGACTTCAAAGGGCAAGTATTTTTGTCAATATTGATTCTCTGGTGAGAGAGGATGCATTTCTCTCGTGGTTCCATCTACAGTGTTGAGCAACTCTGTAACTCGGGACAGCTGTAGTTCGTGGCAGAGCCCTGCAGCTTGAAAAAGCACAATCAGCCGCTGCCCTCACAGCCCCACATGATTCCAGCATAGATTAGGGGTCACGATTTATAGTGGGGAGGATTTATAATAGAGGATTGATGGCAAGCCATCCTTATACCTCTGGCAGTGCCCTCAGATAGATATAAAGAGGAAACTAGTAAGACAGTTGCACCTCATCTATCTGTTGGAAAATCAAAAGGTTTTTCCTTTGTTTCCACTTCGTTCATACAGTGAGCAGGTCATGTATTTGCATCCTCCGCCAGCTCATTTAACTTTTTTAGAAGAAGAACCTGAGGAGGTTGCCAAGAAAAATGTTAGCACCTTTATTTGCCCAGGGTATCCCCTGAATTACAGGTGGAAATTCACAGGTGTTAGTAAAAGCACCTGCCTGCTTGGCGGCAGCTCAAGAACTGAAGTCAGGAGGTTGGTGCCCAGAGAAGGGAAATAACCAGTTGGACCAGAGAAATGAGCAGGTGAATGGGCCTGAGACAAAGGGAAGTTCAGGTGCAAGTGGGTCAGAAGATCAGCTCAGATGAGCAGGCCCTGGAGGCTCCCTGGGAGGCCTGCCAATTTGGATTTCGGTTCCCCACACCTCTCAGAAGCAGGATGACTCAGCATTTCCCATTATGATCAAGGCCACCCCAGAGGCCCTAGCAAGGCTGTCTGCTATTTTTGTTGTTGTTGTTGTTCTTTAGACCACAATCTCTGTGTTTTTTTGGGATACCTGCCCCTCCCTCTGGTGCCCCTTCCACTCTCTCAACCCCACTCTTTGTTTACTAGCTGTGCTAAGTCCATTAGTCTCTTTCCTGTGGCAGTGTCCTTTCACTGGGTGAAGGACTGTGTTGTTGGAACCAGGCGAGACTTGCTGTTAGGTTTTCAGTCTTAAGCTTGCATTGGGCGGCCAGTCGGTATTCATTTGTGATCTGTCTGTGTTTTCTTGCTGCAGGCCATCTTCTCCAATCTCATCTCCACTGCTTTGCTGCTTTACCTTATGGCTCTGGTGTCAGATTTAGAGGGTCTCGTCCCCAGACAGTGTCGGCCAAGAAGTTTCTCTGTGAATACAGGCATCTGTGAATGGCCTTTGAAGAGCATCTCCTGTGCCTCAGTTTGCAGTTTTGATGTGGGGCCGATTACCCCATCTTTGGTCATCCTCTCCTCTCCCGTAGTGTGGGGAGGGGGCATTGCTCTCCTTGAAGACATCTCCGAAATGAAGTCCCGGGTCTTCTTGGCCCGGTGAGTGCATAAGTGATCATGGTGACATCGTGTCTCTACAGTTGTTTCTCTTGTCTCGCATCCACTGGTTCTTTCAGTTGTCCATCTGCTGTGTCCAGCTCAGGCTTGTGGGCTGGACTTTTGCATGGTCCCTCACCTGTTCTATGTTGGGGTATGTGTTGTGCAGTTTCTTGATCTTCTGAAGTTTAGCTGGAGTGAGAGCTTGTCTGCGGTGCCTCCCTGCGCGGGGTGGGCCTAAAGGCGAGCCTGCGCCCTCCCATGCTCCCCTTGGGCTAGGAGCAAAGGGCAACATGGCTCCGCCGATCCGAGCTGCAGATGGCTGCCCTGTGAAGCTGCCATCTGCTGGTGGTGGGACCATCTTCCCACCCCACCCCCCCTCCAGGGCTCACCCAGTTTAGGGGGCTTATCAGAGAACCCTGACCCCCTTTGCTCCCCACTGGCAAGGGAGCCCCAACAGCCAGGGACCCGGGCATGCAGACAGCTGTGGGGAGGCTCAGGCTGACTGCTATTAAAAGCTAACTATTCTCCTTCTGGCCCCCAGCTCATTCTTTTTTTTACTTTATTTTTTTTAATTTTTAATATTTTTATTTTGTAATTATCATACATTGGTCATGTTTGCATGGTTGTATTGTACCTCTTATTCCCCACCATGCCCCCCATCCCCCTTCCCCTGTCTGGTTTCCCCAACTCCTCACACTGCAAGCTGTTGGTCTGTGTTTGGCCCACGGGACTTTTCTTTTTTGTTTTCAAACTACTCATTCTAATACTTATAGTAAAAGGCTGTTCCAGAAATAATGTAATTCATTTGAGAATTTAATGCTCTTTTACTACTTCATTAACTTGGGCCAGCAGCTTGAGCTGGTCAGGCTTTGGGCTGATGCCAGCAGCTGTATCTGAGCCCATTGTCACATACTATTTAAGTAACCTTTCTGGTGATCCCTGTGTGCTGACATTGTACGAAGAGGTTTACACCGACATCCCTTTTAATTCTCAGTTTCAGGCCACAAGGTAGGTACTATCATCACTATTTGTAGGTGAGAAAATTGAGGCTTAGATGTTAATTAAATTGCTTAGTGACTGAAAATCTAAGTCAAATTTAAGAATCCATGCTCTTAACCTGTACCCTCTACGGTCTGACAGTAGATTAGAAATAGTTTATTGAGCTTAAACACAAATCACAATTGTGATCATATGCAGAAGAAAATTAAAAGCAAATGGTGACCCAGACCAGCAGAAGGGAAGGGTCAGGAAGAAAAGCCTATGCTGCTGGCAGAAAATCAAAGTGGTATGGCTTTTCACTCTTTATGGTCATGTGAGTCCTACCTGGAAACCTTAATCCCCAATATCTCTTCAAGCTGGATATGTTTTGTTATCACTTTTCTACTTATACTCTCCATGGACTTATTGACTCTATTCACTGTAGAATACAGATCTGTAAAATTGTATTCTTGTGGCCACCTGGAAACAGGTGTGTATTCAGTGAGCCTGAACAGGCCTTATTGTTGCCTCAATTTATGTTGTTTTGTGATCAGGTGAGGGGATCACATCTTTTAATTTTAGTCGATGGATGAGAGTTCTTCGGCCCACAGGCAAGCAGATCAGACTTCTGTGGTAAGGGTAAACAAAGGGGTTTGTTTACAAGTAAGAGAAGACAAACTAAGAGTTTAATAGTCTACACCCTCACAAGTGTCCAAACAGAATAGAACCCTGATTCTGCTCTCAGGGAGCTGCGCGGGTTTAACCTCAGTCTTAGTGTAGTTCAGTCTGAAACCACCAGGTTACATCCCTGTCTTTGGTCCTCAATCACCAACCAACATGAAGTTCAGCTTGGGCCTCTCCATCAGAATCTCCTCTTCTCTACCTACATCCAGCTCCCAATCTTTGGAGGCTTAAACACCAGGAGCCCCAAAAGATTCAACAATTCTGGGCCCTTTTCTTTATGAAGCCACACTGTCCATGCCTGATGCCAGATCCCTGATCCCCAACCAGCTCTCATCCATCTCTCTTGAACCCTTTATCCCCTTTTTCCTGCTCCCCCTCCCATCAAGAATCCTGCTGGTAGGATAGCCAGCCTCATTCTCCCTTGGTGGTCCATGTCCCCTTCCCCCACCTGGCCTTTGAACAATAACCACAAGGAGCTAGATTCACATATTCACCAAGCCTACTTAAGATTTACCACATCAAGGTAAAAGAAGGAAGTTACCTTCTATCTTGGCTTAGATCATTCTTTTTTTTTTTTTTTTT